>CABFWB010000543.1:84500-118510 GCA_902151455.1 Timema bartmani
GAGCAAGAGCTTACCGTCCCAGGACCTTCAAGAAAGCAGGAGCGTATCGTCCAAGGGTTTTTCAAAGTACTAAATCCTACCATTCAAGGGTCTTAACAAGAGAAAGAGCCTACCGTCCCAGGGCCTTCATGCGAGCAAGAGCTTACCATCCTAGGGCCTTCGTGTCAGCAAGAGCTTACCATTCCAGGGCCTTCAAGAGATCAAGAGTTCACCTTCCCTGGGCCTTCAAGTAAGAAAGATCTTACCATCCAAGGGTATTCCGAAGAGCTAGAGCCTACCATCCAAGGACCTTCAAGAGAGTAAAATCCTACCATCCCAGGGCCGTCAAGAGAGCAAGAGTTTGCCATCCCAGGGCTTTCATTACAGCAAGAGCTTACCGTCCTAGGGCCTTCCTGCCAGCAATAGCGTACCGTCTCAGGGCCTTCAAGAGAGCAAGAGCTTATCGTCCAAGGGCCTTCAAGAGAGCAAGAGTCTACCGTCCCAGGGCTTTCAAGAGATCATGAGTCTACCGTCCCAGGACTTTTAAGAGAGCAAGAGCTTACCGTACAAGGGTCTTCCAAAGAGATAAAAGCCTATTATCCAAGGGCCGTCAAGAGAGCAAGAGCTTACCGTCCCAGGACCTTCAAAATATCAAGAGCTTCCCGTCCAAGGGCCGTCAAGAGAGCAAGAGCCTACAGTCAAGAGCAAGATAGTGATAATCCAGATTTGCCAAATCCAGTTATTTTATCATGCGATTGAAGATTAACAGTAAAGCTATGTATACATTGGACGATTATCGGCCGATGCGAGTCGCTGGACGATGTTGCCGGACGATATTTGTCGTCGAGTGGGCGGAGCCAGAATCGGCCGACTGCCGAGCGGCGAGTTATCAAAAGAATGTTGCTGTCGTCGAGTCTTCCATCCGAAATGGAAAACATTCTCAATGTGTACGAAGCGATGTCAGTCGGCCGACTTTTGTTTGTTTGAGTCTATATGCAAGCGAGCAGTCAACACCCTGATCTCAATATTTGGGTTAGTATATTTGTATATAATCAACAAATATTATAAATACAGTATTTATATTTAAATATATTTAAACATATACAAATATTTATACACAAATATATTTATATAAAAATATAAAATATTTATATTTAAATAGCCATCTGCTGTAATTATAATCATATAAAAATAATTTTTTGCTATTTTGAGGGTTACAACCTGATTCCGGCCAGGTAAAAAATTGAATTAAAAATAATGATAGTTTAAGTTAACTTGTACATGCTATAAAATAACCAATTGCCACGTATGTTTTGATTTTTTTTCATATAATAATGTGGATGCAATAAAATCTTCTACGTTTAATAAAACTGCTCCATGCAGCCGCTGATCTGTGGCAAGTTAATTCCAAAGAATATTGCGACAGAAACAAAAAGGGGAATGCAGTTCGAGCGATTGCGCGGTTTTTTTAAATTTCAATAAAAGCGGCCACGATGCCAGCAGTGGTTAAGGGATCCATCACAATTGCAATCACTAGAAGAACTTAAGTAGGTGTCGGCAGTGAATGTTGCTGCTCTATATGGACAGACACAATCGGTGGAGACTTTTGTATTGGAAAAGTCGGCGGCCTGACTTGATCGAGAAATTTGTCAAGCGACTCGCGTCGGCCGATAATCGTCCAATGTGTACATAGCTTAAGTGTACCTGTAGCATTGTATTAATTAGATACATTGATTAAAAATTGTGTTTGTTTACAAATTTCAGGGGATTGACGATTGACAATAGGTGTAGGCTACCTAATGCATTATACTAGTTATATAAATTTAAAAAATGTCATTCATTTACCATTTTTAGGTTTTTATTTCCTTTGGAGTAATCCCTATATCACTCATGTTAAAATCTTTCACTTGCGTTTTCGTGTTACATGATTATTTATCAGAACCAATCACTCGCGTAGTGTGAGGTATAGCTGTATTACATTTTCCTGTTCTTTTTTTAATCTCAAAAATGTTATCCCCTATAAGAGCACATGGTTATTTTTACCCCCCCAAATAAAAACGTTCCTGCACCACTGTTCATGTCTTTATGTCAATCATGTTATATTCAGTCAGTTCTTATATTGCACGTTTAACATTCAATATCTGTATTCATTTCTATCATTTAGAGCTTCTTAACGTGCACTTTCTGAACCAACTGATTCTATTAGTACACAAATTATAAACTATCATAAAAATAAGACAAGACATAGCACCCAGCTTCCGGCCATTAATTCATCACTGTGAAAGGGGAAACTCCAATTTCACCTACAACATTTTCAGTCATGCCAGTAAGCGAGCCCGGGACTCAGTAGGGATAGGCACTATTGATTGTTCTAGGGTGTCAGACAAACACCCAATTCAGGGTGGCTACACAACTCTTACTATAAAATGCCTTGATATTTCCAGTTTTCTAGTCAACATTAAAAAAAATTCCCCCCTTAACCTTTTTAGTTTTATTTGGTGAATGTAATTTTTCCGTTTATTATATTGATCACATTCATTATTTAATATTTTAGTTATTATGTGTGGCACTATGTTAATTTGTTATAAATCAAACCTTGAAGAATTATAGCGTGTTAGCAAAATGGTAATTCTAGACAATGTATTTTGCTAACGCCGAGAAACAAAATTTCTCACTTTTGTTTGAATTTTTAGGTGCAAAATTAGTAAAATATTTAAATCCCCTGATATTTCCTGACATAAAAAATTCCCTGACTTTTCCAGGATTTACCCATCTGTAGCCATCATGTAATTAATTCACTTAATTAATTAAATACCCGCTTCATTGTCCTCATGCGCTACCCCTGTAGTAGACTAGACTGCCGATGACAGGGAGCTCGAGGTTCTAATCTCAGTCAGGTGCAGGCCTATTGAGGGTGGTTTTCCCCCTCCCTACACGCAAAAGCGGGTACCTTTCTAATCCCTAAAACCACTAGCGTAATTAGTGCATTAGCATATAGCCCAAACGGGTAATAAGACTGGGTGCTAATAAAAAAAATTATTAAAATGTTTTTATTGAATTAGTTAACTTGTTTACACCATTTTAATTTCACCCTTAAGAATCTAACTTGAGAAGATACTCCTCTTTCAAGATCAATAAGACAAGACGACAAATGTTACTCATTATCGTTCAAATTAAACACAGCACCCCCACTGTTGGCAGCTACTTTAAGGTGGGGTGGAAGGAGAGGCAAGTTTAGGTCGATATTTTTGTAGTTTCCATGGCAAAAATCTTTAACCAAAATAAATAAAATATTGCCCCAGTAGATATATTTAATTTGATATTCTAGACACAATAATTAATATCAACCCTTCTTGAATATCCGTTATGAGCATAGATGCATTTGATGAAAAACTTTAAAATTCTGTGATGTTCATGACCAATATTCATAAGCTGTCAAGATGACTATGCTTATAAAATTAAGAGGCCACCATAGTGCTTGAAAAATATACCAAAACATGTGCGTATTATTGATCTAATTTATCAGCAATTAATAAGAGTACGCTGAAGAAAAAAAAAAGCTCCAACAGATTAAAGAGTGTATCTTGGATTTTATAGTGTGTTTTTTATCTCAGCAACGAGAAAAAAAAAAGTCAATTGTCAAAAATCATTTTCATTTTACAAGAGAGATATGGAGAACCAGACTAAATTAAAACCAAAGGATCCTAGCTATGAGCTGTGAGATAAAGATTTTGTGCTAAAATCCTGTGGTCACAACACAAAAACTTAAGATATTAGTTAAATTAGAATCTTGATTGGCCCCAGCTAGTGCTGCTGCAGTGTGTTGGCTGACCGAGCGCACGCCCATCATGGATAAAGATGAAGGGAGGAGCAGGAGGGTGTGTGTCAAACAGAAAAAAAATCAACTTTCAGTCAAGTCCAATAGTCAAGGGAGACAAATGTTTACTAGTCACCTAGAGGAGATCAGGAGGGAGGGGTGAAGTGAGGAGCATGTGGGGTCTTTGAATGCCCATTCACACAGAGATTCACATTACAACTATTGTTAAGTTTTGATCGCGTTGAAACCAAATGTTCTTTCACTTTTAAAGAATGACTAAGTTTGTGTTTCTATTTTTATAGCACTACAAAAACCTACCTACATGACTTTTTTTGTTATTGAATCTTACTACTCTTCCGGATTGTACTCATATGTACTATTTACGCTATTTTGACTGGGAGAAGGAAGGTTGATTTTAAAGAAAAAATACCAACATTTTCAGGGAGTGGAAAACTCTTTAGGGAAAACCACCCTCGCTACACCCAACTGGAATTCGAAACCCTCTCTCCCCATCATTGGCAGTCTAGTCTAATGCAAAAGTGACACTCTGACATAGACCATTCAACCACAGAAGGAGAAAAAATGACTTCATTCTGCTTTACTCTATGGTGGATCTCGTTAATGTATTAAAAAGTCATTAAATAAATGAAGAATGTTTTTTTTTTAATTTTCAGAACGTCTAATTTTTTTGTATGCATGAGGCAATTAATAAAATAATCAGTTGCCAAATAACTGGATGTTATTTATACACACTTATCAGAAATATTATTCAACTCCCATTGATAGGCCCACGAACTAGACATCAATCTCTTCTAGTCTGGTTTGTCGGTGACGGGGCGGTCAGACTCGAATCCCATCTGTATGTACAGAGGGTAGATAATTTCCCACTCTCACTTCTTTACTAAGCTATATTAGACAGCTCTTTCACAGAATATGTGTGTATTCCCAATGGTCTCGACCGTGGACCAGGGTTTGAGAACCACTGGGTGGGACAATACTAACATGAGAAATTGTAATAGCCACCATGTTCATATAGTCAATTGTTTTATTTCGACATATCAGATATTAGTGTAAGGGTATAATGGCTTTAAAATAAAATGAATATTTTAAAAATAAAGTGCATTTTTTCAATAAATGTTTAATTTCTATTAATGGCAAGGCACCACTCCTCTATCAGGGTAAATCTAACAAGTGTAAGCGATCACTTTTCTGCCAGGATATACTTAGAAACTGTAAGCTATCACTACTCTACCAAGATATACTTACTGACTGTAGGCCATCACTCTTCTGCCAGAAAATACCTAGCAAATTTAAGCCATCACTCTTTTGTAAGGATATACCTGGTGACTGTAAGCCATCTCTCCTTTACAAGGATATATCTAGTGACTGTAAGCCGTCTCTCCTTCACAAGGATATATCTAGTGACTGTAAGCCATCTCTCCTTTGCAAGGATGTACCTGGTGACTGTAAGCCATCTCTCCTCAGCAAGGATATATATGGTGATTGTAAGCCATCATTCCTTTGCAAGGATATACCTGGTGACTATAAGCCATCTCTCCTTTGCAAGGATATATCTAGTGATTGTAAGCCATCATTCCTTTGCCAGGATATACCTGGTGACTGTAAGCCATCTCTCCTTTGCAAGGATATATTTGGTGATTGTAGGCCATCATTCCTTTGCAAGGATATACCTGGTGACTGTAAGCCATCTTTCCTTTGCAAGGATATAATTGGTGATTATAAGCCACCATTCCTTTGCAAGGATATACCTGGTGACTGTAAGCCATCATTACTTTGCCAGGATATACCTGGTGACTGTAAGCCATCTCTCCTTTGCAAGGATATTTATGGTGAATAAGCCATCTCTCCTTTGCAGGATATACCTGATGACTGTAAGCCATCTCTTCTTTGCATATATATGGTGAATGTAAGCCCTCACGCCTCGGCTAGAAAATACCTACCAACTGTAAGCCCTCACTCCTGTGCCAGGGAATATCTAGCAACTGTAAGCCATCACCCCTCTGCCAGAGAATATCAAGCAACTGCAAACCATCACTCCTCTGCTAGAATATACCCAGCCACCACTCCTTTATAAGATGAGTTGCCCACACCATCAAAAATAAGGGTTTTTCTGAGCCAACAAAATGTATGCCCAGCCTGGGAAAGATGATAGACAAGATGAACTGCCTTGGTACTTGGTGAAAGGAAGAAAGAGAGCTGACTAGGAAGTGTTTTGTTTGCTCAGACTCCTCGTGACCGGCCGATAAGCCTGGTTTACACTTAGGCCTTGTGGTACAACCCACTGATACTGCCCCCTTCACAAAAAAAAAGATATTATGTTTTCCCAAACTTAAACAGGCCTCTTTAACTAAACGTATCCCTCTATCCCACTTTATCGGCTCTTTTTTATTAACCAGGAAAGGCTTGGTTTGGAGATAAAGTGTTTATTATGAATGTTAGAGGGGTCATGCAACATACAATTTTGACTCCAAACAGTACCCTTCTTGGTGGACACCCAGTCTAAGGTGTTATACAATAAAATGGATTGCCGGTGATAAGAGGTCGAGCATTAGTGTGTTGGAATATTTTTAGCATTTTTTCTTTGTTTAAATTATCCACCAAGGTCAAAATTAAAAAGATTTATATATCCTGAAGATTTATTGGAACTATAATTGCCATTACATCTGACAGCATAACATTTTATTAGCATTTTATTTAGTTGTCATACATCATTATTTAACCATGGCTATGTGTATAGCCTAAATATAAGTTAAATAATGCAATAAACACATATTATACCCAAACTTATCAAATCAAAAAGATAAATCACATGATGAATAAAAGTTTTGCTGCAAAATAAATAAATATACTAAATAATAATAATATCTGCCGAGTATGTGGTTTTGTAGTTGACCAGGACTATGTTGCTGTGTTACCAAACTTCACTATTCCGGCCCGTTACTAAAGATGGTCTAGGTGAAACACAAAGGGATAGCATTTATCTTTGGGGCAAAGTTGCGAAAATTTACTTACTTGGCATAAACAATATTATATTCTTTGGATTGAAAATTGACATCTAGACACGGTAATCGAATCAATTTTAATATGATATATAGATGTGGCTATAACTGCAATTAGCAAATATAATAGCTTAGGTATTTAATCCATCTTGATACACAGTATTGGTAAGCAAGGAAATTCAGAGACAGTCCCAGTATTTAGGATATATATATATAAGGCATTTTAAGGCTATCATTTGTATAATAAGGGCACTAACCAATAAAATAGGAATTTATAGGCACAATAAAATTATCACAGCCTTCTCACAATTAACTAAAATAAATTTACTCCTTAAACTGTGTTTCAACACATTGGAATAAAAAAGGCATTTAAGGCACAATTCGTCTTATAATAATAAATGTATTTGAATTATTTTGAGGTGTTCAACATTTGTGTGAAGTACTAATAGTTTAATTTATTAAAATAAATGTGAAAATATTACAACATTTTCAAGTGTGTGATATGCCCTTTTTTTTGCAAAATTTAAATTCTAAATTAAAGATACTTACTAGCATTTTAACCAGATATTTTCATTAAGATGGCTAGCGATTTCAAAAATCTGTCTTGTAATTATTTTGTAAACATTGTTAAATTAAGAAGTGATGGAGCAGTATAGAATGAGGTTTAATGTAAGGAAGAGTGAGATGGTGACTACAGCAAGGAAGAAGGGCAAGTATAGGCCTACAACTGGTGTGACAGTGAGAGAGGAGCAAATGAATATAGTAAAAAGTTTCAGGTATATGGGTAGTATTGTAGAGGAGCGTGGAAGGAACAAGAGAGAAATAAGTTAGCAGCAAGCAGAGGCATTTTTCAGAAGTGTGAGGAGACTGATTTGGAACAAGGATATGCCAGACAAGTGCAAGGGAGTGATCTACAATGTCTATTACCTACCAATATTGACGTATGCTGTAGAAACATGGGTAGTGAAGGAACAGGATAAAAGTATAATGCAGGGGAGTGAAATAACATTCCTGAGAAGCACTAACGGTGTGACAAAATTTGACAGGATGAGAAATAAGAGAGTAAGAGGAATAGTACAGGAAGTGCCAGTCCAAGACAGGAGAGAGAAGGTATGACTAAGGTGGTATGGCCATGTGAGAATAATGGAGAGGGTAAAGATGCCCAGGAGAATGTTGGACGTAGGAGGTTGAGAGGAAGACCAAGTGACAGATGACTTAAGGAAGTATGGAGGAGGAGAGAGGAGAGGACTGGGCCAAGTTGGAGGGAGAGAGGTGGTTGGAGGAAAGGAGGCAGTGGAGAGGTTTATGTTCCAAGCAGACCCAGCCAGTGGCTGAAAGCTGTTCATTTGTTATATCAAAGAGCTTTATGAAAATAATTTTAAATCATAAAAATGAAAACTTTAATAGAAACTATTATATCAATTTACAAATTCAAAATTACAATATTTATTTTGGTAGAGCTATGATATTATAATAGACATATGAAAATAAATCTAGTACATTTAATAGTAAAAAATGACAGATTTGTAGACAGACTAAAATCATACACATAAAAATAATGCAAACTATAACAGTATATTTTGATGATTATAAGATGACCAAAATATTTAAAAAATTTGTTTTGTGCTAGCCCAAACTGCCCATATAGCGTGTTTGAACCAAAAGTAATATAAAATCCCTATACACTAACATTCAGAAAACTATGGCAATATTATTAAATTGTGTTCGAAGTTTCGGTGTACAACGCCGGGAGAGAAAAGTTGTCAAGCATGCGTGTACAACTTGCATAGGAGTAAGGCGCGCGGCACTGCATAATGTAATAATGGCAAGCACTTTCTGTGATGTAGGACCATTAATGATGACCTTCAGAATGTATCCCCATTTCTAGATGGACTAGTGTGTTGTTTACTATTAATTGTGGTATGTTTTGCTGCTGTGCTCCAAGATGTAAAGGTGTGTAATGCCATGCACCTAACTCCTATGCAACCTGTTGCACACACATGCTTGAACAGCTTTGCTACCCCAGCACTGTATGCTGAAACTTTTAATGGAACTAGCATAGCTTTCCGGATGCAAGTGTATAGGGATTTTGTATTACTTTTGGTTCAAAAAAGCTATATGTGCAGTTTGGTCTATGACTGTTTGTATATCCTGTATATTCAAGCTATTGTTTTTTTATTCACTTACTATACATTATTTATTTTGAATATAAATAATAATTAATAATAATAAATATTGTGTTTAGCTATGTTTTTAACAAAAATACAGCTTAATATCAAACCCCCATTTGATCCATCATTCTATTGTAATGAAACATGACCAAGTTCTTAAAAATCCCAATCACACTTTATAAATAAATCTTTATTCATTATTAAATAGTAATCTTAAAACACAATAACTGCACATATCTTTACAAGAAATGTTAGTTCATTTTGTTTAGAAATGTTTGTGTTTTCAGCCTTTTCGTTAATGTTTATTTTCTTCTGAGTGAAAAAGATGCCGTTTAAAACACTCTAATTTATCACTTAGCTGATCATCTGCTTAAACGAAATAAAAACATATATTGTACTTTAATAGAGTTATTTGTTTATTTGTACCAACTAGTCAAATTTACTAGCACCATTCTTTTAATGTTATGTAGCATTTTTATGATTTAGGTACAGTTTTATTTTGATTTGAATTCCTTTATTTTAATAGCCAGTCTAAATCTGATTTGCTTGTTTTGATATTAGTGATGGGTCAGTTTCATAAGGTTACTGATTCTGGTAATAGGCTTCTAAATCCACTTAATCACACTAACTGACCCAAATCACACTAACTTACCCGGAGCCGTTTGATCTTGACCAATACATGTAGATGTGATACTACCAACTAGCAGTGTACCCATATATTTTTCTTTTTTTTTGTACTGCCTGATTAGGTTGGGGATGAGATCAAGTCAGTGTGAGTGGAGCAGCTGCCATGTCTACCATATTATTTTGTTGTTACATTGTACTGTTTTGTAAACTGAACCAATATAATAGCATGGTACATAATGTGACACATGTGAAACCATTATTTTTAATTTTTGACATGTTCTGTAATGGCCCTTACTTTATGGCATTAAGAGCTCGAAAGTTAATTGTCATACTTACAAAAGTATGCCACCATTCCCTATCTTGAACTAATTATACTCTAGCTTGAGCCAGTTCTATCCACTCCACCTCATTCCACCCTATCTCTTACAGGTCCACTCTAATACTATCCTCTCATCTGCGCCTAGATCTTCCCAATGGTACCTTCCCATTTGGTTTGGCAATCAATACCCTAAACACAGTTCTAGATTTTCCCATTTGTGCCCATCGGAATCTACGAGACTTGATTATCCTAACAATATCTTGTGATGAGTTTAGGGTATTTAACTCATCATTATGTAACCTCCTCCACTCCCCAGTAGCCTCATCCCTTTTAAGAATAAATATCTTCTAAAGCACCTTGATTTTAAACCCCCAAATTTTGTTTTTGTCATGTAAGGTAAGAGACCACGTTTCACACCCATAAAGAACAATTACTGGTAAAACTTTTGTTTTGAATATTGTGAGTTTTACATTCCTTGAAGCAGGCGAGATGACAATTGCTTACCGACCGAGTGATACAGGGTGGGCCAGAAACAATTAGACGATTTATGCTGAGGTTTGCCTGACATCAAGTGGAGCTCACCTGACTGACATTATCTTCTAAAAGTGGAAAATGTAGTATATAGTTTGCTTTTATTTAGCTAGTGAATATTTACTTTTCAATTAAAGTGTTGATTTTCAAGCTACTAATTGTCAGCCCCACCCTCTAGTATGGATTTTCCTAATATAATATAATATTGTTATTGCCAGTTAAAGTTTTTCAACCAGGTCAAATGATATGTTATTTACAGTAAATTCTAATTATCAACCCCAAACTGTATTCTCTGAGTGATCATTTACTTAGTCTTTTCAGTGTTGACATCTAAACCTATTTTCTTACTAGCCTCTAATAAAATTTCTGCATTTCTTGCAACCTTTTCCTTACCGTTTCCCAACAAAGCTAGATCATCTGTGTTTCCTAATAACTGCATTGTACCGTTTAATTTCCATATTTCCCTACTCTCTTGCATTACACTAAGGCTAGATTAAAAAGTAAAGGAGAACGTGCTTCTCCTTGTTTCAACCCAATATACATTTTGAAAGTATCTGATAAGTGACATAAATTATAATGCTATGTATTCACTGTATTGAAATTATTAATTTCAAAATAATAAATTCCTTAATGAATGCAACTTCTTACACTTTAGTACAATAGCCCCTACCACATCCGACCTCTGAATATCAGTCTCCTCAGCATATCCGGCCATATTCCCAGTCCAATGCTTGTCTGTATTTGTCTGTAAGTTACTGATGTTTCATTGTTTTCGTGTCACAAAAGGAAGTCTGCATCTGACATGTGTCTCATGCAGTTCACCATTTTTTTAACCTGTCTGTGTTTTTTAAAGACATTAACAGTGTCAGAATGTATGTATACATGGGTGTATTAAGGCTACCTTTATTAGCGTGAAGTATTTTTTTAATCAGTTAATACACTGTAATGGTGACACAAAAACATGCTTTGACTGCTAATATCAACAGAAACTGCAAGTTCTTGAACAACTTGATACGGGGGTGCTTGTCCAAAAAATGTCTCTAGAAATAGTGGTTGGTGTTATGATAGAAAAAGACTGGAGAAAAAAAACAGAGAAGAGCTTGACTGCCATTCAATGACAGTGGTGAGGGAAGATGCATTAAAAATCCATAAAATGTTAAGAAAACCAAAATTCGAACTCTTAGATAATGCCTTATGGGTTTGGTTCAGAAAGTGCACATTAAATAGCTAAAAAATATATATATAATAAAAAAATTTTAGAATATTTATTTATATAAATTACATAAAATAATTAATAAGCATAGACCATTGAAAAAACAAACAAGAAAAACCATAATTATGTATTTAATTACTTAAAGTTGATACATACCTCACTATCACAATGTTCGACCTAACAAGCAACATTTTGGAATGCATATTGTTTTGTGTGTTCTCTTGCTTTTTTTTCAAACTCGCTGCGGTTGTAAAGGTATTCCTCAGCCTGAGGAAAATTAGTTATCATTTTACAAATAAATAAAACCTTTTTAAGTGTTGATATGATTTATATATGCCTCATTTTAGTCTGTAATAATATTAAAACATATTCAAATCTGTTTACACCTGTTTAGTCTATACATGAAAGTTAATGGACTGACATCCAACCAAACATTAGCATTCCTCAGTAAAAGCTTTTCAATTCATTCTGTTTATCAATTTTTAATGTTTCAAATAAATTTTATATAACACATTTTTTCTTATTATTTTAATTATAACTCAAACAAATCAAGTTTTTTATATTTTTATTTATAAATTATATCATAACCAATTTATTCATATATTTTATTATTATAATTATTTAACACTTTATTTTGCTAAACATTTTAAATCACTTCATTTCATAAGTATGTGTGCATGAATAGTACTCAACCCAAAGATTGATTGGAATAATTCGTGACCTTTGTTTTAGGCTAAGGCTACAAGAACAATTTTTCCTGCTGCATTAAAGCTGTTTTTGTCGCCCAAAAAATGGAAACAAAAATTTTTGATGGTCAGATGCTAGACTAGCAATAAATATTGCACAAAAGAGGTAAGTCAAATTCGACTTCAAGGTCATATTGTGTTGGAATGAGCAAGAGTCCATTTTCCACAACATATCCTGACCCTACATCTGCCGAACGTGCAATAAAAACTGAGCGACGCTCCTAGGTCCTCACCCAGGGTTGTGCCTTCATGTTCCTCCAATTGTCATTCAAGTGCAACTCCAAGCCACGTTCACTAGAGCTGTGATAAGTGTTATATTTTTATTGTGAGTTACAATATTCAATATTCGAAATGAGTGATAATGTAATCAATTTTATTTATAGTGAAGCAATTATTATTCATGTTGAAACGTTCCCACTGACAGAATACAATCAATAATGTTGCAGCTTCACAAATGCAACACAACTTGAAGTGGAAAATCATTTTTCTTGATATGATTAATAGGAGTTATGTTTGCGCGACTGAAATGTAGACAACACTGAAGATAAGACATGGGCGACAAGTGGTTATTGTCTCTCTGTGTAATTTCCCTCTTATGAGTTTTGCAGCTCTGACTACGCTGCTTTTATCGGTCCGGCTAGCTGCCCCCTGTTCGACTTTTGTAGCTGAGGTCCGGGCAGAAAAAATTGTAAGTGTGGCCTTAGCATGCATATGCTCTAACAGTGAGCTACCCAGATATGCCTTGTGCCCAGGGTAATACATCAACTATTATTTAAAAGTGGGGTCTAATATAGACAAGTGACGTTTTAGGCTATTTTATAGCTATTAGAAACACCTACCCAGTTAATTGTGGTCAGATTGGGTGCTGCCAAATCGTAGAAGTATTTTATAAGTGTGTTGTTACAAACAATAATTACATAATTTGAAAAAACATTTGTAAGCAACACACAGTATTCACAAAATGTTAGTTTCAGAATGTTTTGTATAAATGAACTTATAAAAATTTTTGACAATTTGCCAGTGCCAAAAGCAAACATAAGTCACTGCAGTTGTGTTATTGAGAGCTATAAAATAGACGGCAATATGTAAGGTCCATTGTAGACTCTGTTTGGTGATGTGTAACTCTGGACGCAGGATGAACAATGGAAACAATTTGTTAATTTCATATTATTTAGTTTTTATTTAAATATTAGGGAATAAAACAGTAAAACATGTGAAAATAGGTCAAAATTACTCATTAAATATGATTTATTATAAACTTTTTATTACAAGCATAAGACATCTATTTTAGCAGGGATTTTTTAATCAGTGCAACTTACCACCTGTTCAGAGTATACATATATATGATAACTACTCTAATGGGGTAGGGATGAGGAAGGAAGTATTTTAGAGGTGATCCACCAGCATTTGTATGGAAGGAGATTGGGAATCCCCTTGGGGAAAACGACCCTCAGTAGACCCGACTGGGATTCTAAACCCAATCTCCCCTTTATCAGCAGGCCAGTTTAACACGAGAGTGACGTCTTAGACCATTCGACCACTGAAGCAGGTTACTATAGTAGTTAGTATCATCATAAAATACCTGTTGATTTTTAGTTGCAACTCAAGACATCCTTTAATTTGTTAAAGGTGTTTTCTGGGGAGTTAGTACTTTTTAAGTGAGTCCAACTGAATAAACCCCACTTTGGAGGGGAGGTGCATGGAAGAGAGTTGGAACCAAGTGCCAATCCTTGTTTAACTATGTGTTGTCCTTTTGAATCTAAGGAACCGACTTTTCATGACAGTTGCCAAATAACACCAAAGAGGCAAAGTTTACTTACAATATCAGCCATAAGCGGATCATCGGGGTTGGGAGTCGCCTGAAGAAGTTGGATAGAGGTTAGTAGTCCTGCTAAACTAAAAACTGGTCGCCAAGTTCCTTTTGGTGGCAGTTTTAGCATGTCCAAACAAATCCGCCCAGACTCGTCCACATTAGGATGGTAAATAGGAGTCACAAACCTCACATGTGGAGGTTCAAATGGATACCTGACAAAGGAAAACACAGATGCCGGAGCCATGCTATTGAATAGTAACTAAAACACATATCAAATGACTATAAACTACATCTTCATTGTCGTTTAAAACTGTTGTCAAACTATTAGAATGCTTTTAGGTTCATTCACTCTAAGACTAGGAAGGTTATATTTACTTTTGAGGGGACATGGTGAGCAGTTTTTAATTTAAAATGTTTGATTACTCTAATTATTTAACTTCCCTCTGAGTTCCTGTGGGGATTAAAACCCCAACTCTTTTGATCATCTCTTAGCAGTGGTGCCCATCCCAAAGTTAAGGTATTGTGGTTTCAACACTTGTAAAAGGGTTAATTTGGGTGAAGAGGGTAGAGTAAAAGACGGAAATGGAGAAATAAAACTAAAAGAACACCCTCTAATTTATTAACTACTCAGGGCATCAAACATTCAAAAACAATTGTCCATGGATAGGCATTAATACACCCTTTATCCTAAACGTCTATGGGTGTGGTGTTGTCGGTGCACCAAAGAGGTCCCCTTTCCTTTGAAATCCACTCTCCATCCAAATTGTGGCCACCTTGAAGAGTCATATGGTCGTCTAAAGCTTTCTCTGTTTGTTGTAATTCATTGGGTATTTTTACATACTTCATATTACATGAGCTTGTTAACTTAATAACTGCAAGACCACCTTTTTATACCTACCAAACTGTGCGTAAATTTAAACTAAAATTTAAACAAAACAAAGTACATAAATATGCATGGAAGGGGGGGGGAGGGGGAATAAAATAGCCAAATGTGCAGTATCTGAATGCTTCCAATAAATACCAGTGCGCTTAGGATACCTGAAATAAAGATGATCCTATCTACTAGGTTAATATTAACAGTGACAAAGAAATAAAAGAACACTCGTCCTACCTCCTTTTGTGGCTGCATGGTCAAAGGTGGTCCCACTTGCAAATGACTGAACCCTCGATGACGGGGAGATCAGAGTCTCAGACGGGTGTAGTGAGGGTGGTTTTCCTAAATGGTTTTCCACTCTCCCTTCATGCAAATATATGTACACTTTCTTTAAATTCAACCTTCCTCATACCTAACTCAGTGTAATAAAGTACATATGCATATAACCTGAAAAGGTAGTAAGACACTATCCAAAAAAAACTCTTACTGAAGAATAAGACCAAACTAGATATATTGTGTTATTATGCAAGGAAATATGCCACAGTTTACAACTTTCTCAAATGTTTAATATTTTCATTGTTGTAAAAATCCTACCAAAGATAAGAGAACCAAGGGGCCATGATGTATAATTTGTTCTTAAAAGGCAACAACAATAAAAAATTAGACATATACAGTTAAAAGGGTAAGTTCAATAACAGAAATAACAAAAATACCTCACCATCAAGCATTCCCCAGGTGAGAATAAATTTTAAACTAAGACATCTTGCTCCCTTACCTTACAAAATAATTTATTTAACTTTAAATATATTGTAGTAGCGGAGAAGTAAACATACTCTGCACACTTTAGTTTGACTATTGAAATGGAAGTAGCATTCTACCTCAACCTATAGGCGTTAAAAATTCAAACTATAGATAGATCTTTTTAGTTGCATTGGAGAAAAATTGTTTCTGTAATGTTGCTAAATCAATTTCACTTACATTACATTGGGTTGTATACTGTACTCTTTATTCAACATTACATTTATGAATTGTTACATTTTAGATACAACTTATTATCTTGCTCTTGGCAAAAATAATTATGATCAAACATGATATGCCACTATGTCAGAGATCAAATATATATGAGATGAAAAACAATGTATTATTTATTATCTTTATTTATTTAAGGTACTTAACACGCACTTTCAGAACCAACAGATGATATAAGCACACGAAAATTTCTATGAGCAATTGCAAAAGGCCATACTAATTATGCCGGGAAGGGTATTTTCTCATACCTTCTAAGGTTTCTTTACACGCCAAAATCGACACGGACCAATGGCTTTACTTCCGCTACAAAGGAAGTTGTGCTACAAATTTCTATATCTCAGGAAATATCCATCGACTCCGGCCGAGTATGAGCCCATGAACATCAGATCCTGAGACAAGCACTTTACCTCAGAATCACCGAGATCGGCATCAAGGTATTAAAGTTAAGGTGATACAATCATCAAACATCCCAGTTTCCAAGTCTTGACTGGGGAATTAGGAGGAATTGAAAAAGAAAATATTCATGGATATAACCACTATAGCTTAGCTACACTTCTTGTTGAGTAAAAAATATACTCCGAGATGACATAGGTATTCAATTCTTTGGACAAGAAAACAAAGCCAATGTAGGATGGCTTTAACATTGACTGCCCACGTCAGTGTTTATGTTATTCCAAGTTAGGCTACATATTATATTAAATAATAGGCAGGCAAAGGGCTTCACAGTTGAAATGAGTGAGTTTCTGATCCCTCACTTATCCCCAAAATGTAATACTTGATGCATGTCTTATTTATTCATTTTAAAATAACATAAATAACATAAATCTTACTTGTCCGGTATCACTATTTCTAGTCTGAAAACTCCAGACTCATAAGGCGTGTCCTTCATTCCAAGTATACCTGAAATAATAAAGTGATTAATTTAAATATCTAACTTTCTAAAACAGTTAGCTATTGAAGTTCTAGTGATTAAATATTAAAAAATAATACAATGAAAGAAATAGGTTACACAGTAGAGTAGTGGCTCTCAGCTATGGCCCAGCCGCCCGCAGTTTTGTGTATTAAGTAAGGTGTTGTCAAGAAATGTAAAACTCGAAATATTCAAAGCAATTATTTTACCGGTGGTTCTCCATGGGTGTGAAACATGGTATATTACCTTTCATGACAAAAAGAAATTAAGGATGTCCGAAAACAAAGTGTTTAGGAAGATATTTGGTCCAAAACAAGATGAGGTTACTGGGGAGTAGAGGAGGTTACATAATGATGAGTTACATATCCTGTAATCATCACAAGATGTTGTTAGGATGATAGTCGTGTAGATTATGGTGGGTAGAACATGCAGTGCAAATGGGAGAATCTAGAACCATGTTCAGGGTATTGAGTGGCAAACCCAATGGGAATATACCGTTGGGAAGACCTAAGCACTGTTAGGAGGATAACATTAGAATGAACTTGAAAGAGATAGGGGTTAATGAAGTGGACTGGATAGAACTGGCTCAAGATAAGGAGAGGGTATAATGAGGTGTACTGGATAGAACTAGCTAAAGATAGTTACAGGTGGCATACTTTTGTAAATTGTGAGTTCCTAATGTCATAAAGCACGTATATTTCAACCAAGAGGTTTTAATTGTCCTTGTTTTTTGCCAGCATCTTGGTTTACTGAGTTATGTGACTGAAATTTGGCAAAAATATTTGGTGACAGATCATACATATGTGATAAACAATGTTTTCATATATGAAACAAAACAAATTGAAGTTTTTAGTCAAGAATCTCTTATGTCCACATAAGTTTAGTTTAAATTATTGAGAGTTGAAAGGATAGCAAACTTACCTTTGTAGGATGATAATGGTCCTGAAAATCTAGTCAAATAGACCATATTTACACAAACACAAATTATTATTCAAGCTATCACTGCTTTTCTTCTTTTGCCTAATAAAGATGTCTGTAGCCGTGAAAGCTTGGATTGTAAATGTTTGTATAAATATCTTCTGCAAGATTTTTGAGACCAATAAGCCCCTATGGATTAGTCCAGGTTGGGCCAAAATTTTAAATTCCAAGGGGCAAATCTGACTATCAGTTTACACCGCGGGCCGAAGATATTTTTAGTAATCCTATTAACTAAATATTGGCATACAAACAATACTTAATAAACAATTAATTTCAATATTTATATATAAATTGTATATTTGGTTGGTAGAATATTTCAAATTTTACTGTCAAAAAAAGTTATTAATCTCCCGAAAACGTATTATGAATTATGCATGCACATGCACTTTCACAAAACAACTCAGCATTAGAAACATATATTTATACATATTTTTACTATTAAAATAAAGATATAATAAAATGTAATGATGACCTTTTTAAATAAATATTTTTATTTGAATCAATATCTATTTCACATCTGCCACGAAGGGTCCCCCTTTAATTTTCCTCCAGGATACTGTGAGGGCCACAATTTGAATTAGCACAAGCTGTCAGTTGGACCGCACTGGCTTAGTCTACAGCTCTATTTAATTATTTACATTATATGTGTCAGTTTATATGATTTGATGCAACTTGGCATTTCAATAATTAACTAACCAAATGTAAATGAATAAATAATTCAATTCGTTGGATTGCATGTGGAAGAGGTAGGTTGACTGTTAACTCACATTAACATCAATTATTAATTTTATTATACAGAATATAATACCAAACAGTGTTAGCTTGGTAAGTGACAAAATACAATCATACAAAAAAAGTGAAACTGATAGTTAGTATAAAGGACTAAATATGATCAGATGTATGAAAGAGATCATACCAGTTGACTTGAAGTAGTCTGTTTAGCTATGAACGCTAGTATTACTAGATACAGCAAGGTCAGAGCATAATTATTTTTACAACAAATTGTTGTCTCTATCAAAGTAAAAGAAAGCCCACATTTGACACAAAGTCCTAAACTATTTTTATTGTAATGTTCAGTTTTGTACCAACAATTTTAGAATAAGAATTTGAAGCTTCACTCGCAACTGAGCCTTAACTCATAACATGATTTCACATTTCGGTGAAGTGGGGCAATTGAGTAAGTGAGAGATCACTTTCACATCTTCTTTACACCACTGCTTTAGTGAGAGACAAATGTTCCTCCATTTTGTTTTAAGGGAAGAGAAACCTTTTTTGTTGATTAGTTACCCCAAGGTAAGGTGAGCTATTAACAGGGTTGTTATAGTTTTCCCCAGCCAAAAAAAAAACCTTTAAAAAAAACTTATATTTTGCTTACAAAAGCAATCATCTAATTAATTTTTTTAAATGGTTAGTCATTCTGTTAAAAAAACTAATTGTTCAAATACAATAATAATACATTGATTTGTATTTGGTATTATACACAATTTTTGAAATTACAGATTTTATGTAATAGACTAAGCTATAAAATGTGTTTTAGTTGGTTGAACAAAATAATATGTTCAACTAGCAACTCACTTGGGATTATATAATTTTAAGGTACCCACACTGTTGCTAGGCTCTAGAAATAATACTTTGTCAAAAAAGCAAATGAGATGTCAAAAGTTCTTACCTTAAATATCTTTTAAGTAAAGAAAGCAACAAATCAATTCTGCAGCTGGCTCGCCAGTAACTTGATGCATGGTGCCCTTTCCCCTCAAACCTCTTTCTATTCCTACACAAAGTCTTTTTTTTTCAAGCTACTAGCTTAATATACAGTATTGTTGCCACAAGAATTATATCGTTGCATTATTGTTTTCCTTTATTATGTTGCTTATTACTTCTTTCCTTACTATAGTAAAATTAAAATATTATGTTTCTCTGGATCCCGAATAATTAATATATTTGAATTATTGGTTTAATCAAATAACATACAAAATCTCTTTTTCAAATATGAATAAAGAAAATTTGCCAAAGGCACAGCCAGAACATGGAATGCTTATCGTTTGTTTTAGGCTTATATTTTTATACTTGTAAAATTTAGCTATTATTAGTGAATGTTATAGGTGACCTGGTGGTCTAGGGGTAAGGTGTCGGACTTCTATGCCGAGGGTCCGGGATTCAATCCTCGGTCCTGGCACAGATTTATCTGATTGCCAAAACTTTCCTTCACCTCTGACAAGACGTGTATTAGTCACAACTTGTGAATGTGAGGAATGCCAGGCCTCCACCGTGGTTCGGATTCCACGTTAAATTGTAGGTCCTCCATTTCATCTCACATTCACCCTACCCATTACACATTAGCGTAAGTGCGTATAACCCGAACTGGTAGTAAGACGCGGTGCTAATAATATATTAGTGAATGTTCATAACATTAGTGTATTTTTTTAATGAAAGGGCCAATATGTATTATTTCTGGTGCAAGAGCTCCTTCAGTTTAGAAAATTGGGGAACCCCTGGTTTAGGGCCTGTAGATGCATACATATTTTACTATAGCTATTCTGAATACTATTATGAATCACACTTGTAAAATAGCAGTGTTGCTTTAATTAATGTTATATACTATATTTTTGATATGGGAAACCATTTGGAACCAAGCTTTTAATGCATTATAAGTTAAGTGTGAAAATTTGTGTATTATTACTTTCTTTCGACACCTCGGAGATAAAGTATTGTGATTGTCAAAAAAAGTGAACTCGAGATTTTGATAAATGTCGGTGTTTCATGACCCCCTGAAACCAAAAGGTGGTTTTCGCAATGCCGTCTGTCTGTACCTTAAGCTAGAGCCGAAACCATTTTACCGAACGGGCTAAAACTTGGCATCTGAGGTTTTCATGAGGTCCCCCCAAGGGTTTTTTGGAAGTGGATATCCAACTCTAAATCCAAGGATAGTTTACTGAAGGGCAAAAAGCGAAAAAAAAAATCAATTTCCTCCAAATTCACTCTAACAATTTTGATTACATTTTATATAAATTTACTGTTTATCACTATGAACAAAATGGCAACTCTTCTTTTTTCATTAAAATGACTTTGAGCACTGGCGCAGCCAGGATTCGTTTGTGGGGGAGTTTAGTTTCACTGACAAACTAAGCGGGGTCCATTGTTTTTTTTCCGTGAAAAAATTTGAAAATATAATTACTGCTAAATGCAAATGCATCAAAATAAATACAATAATATTCAAAATAATTTAAAATTTATAAATTGTCATAATTCTGTAACTATTATGACTATCAAGTTTTTTATGAACAAATTTTTATTCGTGCATACTGTTAAAATATACAAACATGCAAGTTTCAATAAATTGTATTTTGAAAATTTGATTAATAAAATTATTTTATGAACTAAAATCAGAAAATTCAAATAAACAACTTGCACTAACTCTTCTTAACTCACAAAATCACTTTTGAACTAATTCACTTTAGTCCTATGTTAATTTTCCTTGGCTTCATAGAAAGTTCATTGAGAACTTCATCCTGCCCATGTGGAAAAATAGTATCTGGCCAGAACTGGTTCATATTTGGGGACAGATATGCCCAAATCTAGATCAGATATACCCAGATCTGGGGCAAATATACCCAGATCTGGGACAAATCTGGAATTCCTAGATCTGGCCAGTTCCATTTCTGGGCCAGATATGGCATTTTTCCACCTGGGTCTGTAACTGACACCTCTGGATGAATGTACAATGTACATGAAGCCGATTAAGTCTGTCTACATTTGTAGAGTTCCTCATGTATGATTTCAACAGCTTTAGGGACGAGAATGAAGTAGGTGGGTAGCAAGATCTGGGGGTGGGGGCGTTTTCAACCCTGAACCACCTTGGCTGCGCCAGTGACTTTGAGGGTACTTTACATGGGGGAAATTTTCTAATTTTCATCATTTCTCTGCAACTGTTTGAGATACAAAATAGATTAGTGTTGTTAAGTTGTAGTATTATTAAAAATAAAAATCTTTTATTTGAGATATATTTTTTTTAAATCAATAATTTCTGAGCTATAAGCGAATATATATAGTTTTTAGTTCAGGTCTTTGAAAATGAATTAGATTCTTATGCTCTTTGGTGGACAAAGATGTTTCTCTTTTCTCAATTTTTCTGTAACAGTGTTCCTAGTTCCTAATACCATAGAGTAAGCAGCTGTTAACAGTGTATATTATTTCATTTATGATATTTGGTGTAGTATTTCTACGACAATGTATAACCCTATTATTTTGTCTCACAAATCTTATGAGTTTTTAGTAAACATCTATTTTAAGATAAAAGCGGGAGAAAGTCTGTGCAGTGCACCGTATTATTTATTTTTTAATTATTGTGATAATGAAGGAATAAAACAAAGTTTTTGACCAATCGGGAATGGTATACAATGTTCGTCCCATTGGAGTTTTTTTCATTCACAAAATTGGAAATAGAAAAATACTGAAAATGGAGTAATACAGAGTTATTTTTTAAACTTTAAAATTACATGCTGCAATAAAAAGATTCAGTCAACTAAGTGAGCTATCTTTCATCCATAGCAATTGGGTTTTTATAAACAATTAATCAGAAGAAATTGATAACAGCATAGCAATTAAAGCACACAGAATCACCATCAAGCAACACATGATTGTCAATATAACATTCCTGTGTGATTTTAGTGAGTTGTTGGAGAATTTTGACTAAATGTAATATTTATCCAATTCCAAGTTTTAAAAATTTATAAATCTGGGTGTCAATCAATTCTCTTTATTCTTGTGTGTCTAATAAAGTGAATTAGATATTGAAATATTGTAATGTACCATGACAAAAGAGCATAGCTACTACTATTATCCTCTCTCTCTTTAAGGTGATGTTCATGAACACAAATTGTTATGAGGCTTAATTGTGTGTTTACAAGTGGCACGTGTATTTAATTAGACTAGTGAGGTATATATGATGTGAACAGAATTTAGAGGAATTGTACCCACATTTTAGTGGAGGGAGTGTGGGAAACCATTTAGTAAAAACAGCCATCAGTAAACTAGGATTCAACTCCTGACCTACCAATCTTTGACAAACCAGACTTAAAGAACCCAAAATTTAGTCATCCTGCCCAACAGCACAGGTTTTTTTTTTAACTTTCTTCAGTCTGTAAGAGAAGTGTGTCAGACTGTGTTTAGATATTTTAAGCCACTCAGTGTCCAAAAAACTTCCTCGATGTCAGGTTAGGTGGCTTGCCAGATACTTGTCCAAATCACGCCATGAAGCAAATGGATTGTCACTATAAACAGTGTTAGTTCAGCTTATAGACTATAAGTGTGCTACGGTCCTTAAATAACAAAAAAAAAATTAACTTTCAAGTTCTTAAAAACATAAATCCATTGGATGTAGATGATTTTAGAGATATTATAAGTTTGTGATTGTATATATGTCCAAAGTATTGATTATATCACATCTATTATATCACAATACATATTAAAAACCCTACATAAGTTATATATATATTTATTTATTTTTTTATTATTTAGCACCGCGTCTTACTACCCGTTCGGGTTATACGCTCATAAGTTATAGAAAGTGTCTGTGGGCAGTGGTGGAGATTAAGTGTGGCAGTGGATAGTTGTGTTACTGTGTTGACCTCTATTATTAGGTTTAAAAGCTATGTCAAATGTATATAACACGAATGAGTAATAATACACGGTACTAAAGAAAGCTAGCGCTGCAGAACATTATGATTTCTGAGCTACTCTTGTATTACAGTACTTTACTATTTAGTGCAAAAGTGTACTTTGGAAGGAAGATATTGTGGTTGTGGCAAACAATGTTACTTTGGCGAAGTAATGTAATTGAATTGCAAAATGTACAAAATTATGGATTTCTTAAGGTTTTGTGGGAAGGTTACTTTTCGCCATACCCCTAGGAAGTTGCAGCCACCCTTAGGCTCCACCCACACACACTGCCTGAGCAAATCTAGTTTATATTCAACCATTAGGATAAAATTCCAATTGAAAAACAACCTTTAAACAGCTTCTAAAGTAGGGAAGGGCGTAAAAGGCTATTTACAAGATAATTTTTAAAGCTCATTGGTACTTTCCAAATCATTATGACTTTCTAAAAACAGACCATGGAAAATTTAATAATTTTTTCTGAAATGTTATCAGATGTCATCATCTAGATCTACGGTTCTAACATGGATTCTGTCCTAGAGTCCTCTGGGGGTCCGTGAAACCAATCTAGATTTTTAAGTTATTTTTATTTGTATTTTCACATTGTATAATAAATATTTGTAATTCACAATTTACTTAAATATATTTTCTTTTTATTAACATGAAATGGGTTACTTATAATACTATAAATATGTATGTATGTTTTTAATTTTATCTCGTATGATGGGGGAAATTGTGGAGGGGTGGAGGGTGACCAGGGGTGCAGGGAATTGTAATTTGCTTCAGGGGGTTCACGATATGGAAAAGGTTGGGAACCACTGATCTAGATGAACTAGGCTAGTATATGATAATCACTTTGGTGGTTGAATGGTCTAAGGCAGGGTTGACCAATGTTTTTCGTCCCAAGGGCCAAATTTGATAATGAGTTTGCACTGCAGCCCCCGCAGGCTGAATATAGCCTCTACTAGTAATCTCATCAACTTAATATACACCTACAAATTTAACACTTAATAAACAACTATTTTCAATACTTAGGCCCTACATATCAATTGTATTTTTGGTTGGTAGAATCTTTCAAATTTTACTGACCAAAAAAAGTTGATTAACCTCCAAAAAATGTATTATGAAATATAAAAGCATGCATACACACACACACACACACACACACAAACAAACACACACACAAACACACACACACACAAACACACACACAATCACAAAACAACTTGGTGTTATAAATATTTATTTATGCATAGGCCCTAAGTTATTTTTATTAATCAAATAAATACATAGTAAAATGCAATAATGACTTTTTTAAATACATATTTAAATTTGAATTGCTAAACATTGCTTGTGAGGACATAATTAGTGTACAAATAGACAACGTGACTGTTAGAGTGCTGTTATATGTGGATGATGTTGTAATAATGGTTGATAATGAAAGTGACTTGCAGAATACATTAAATTGTTTGAATGTGGCGACAGGCAGAATGGATCTGTGTATATATGTATCCAAGACTATGGTGATAGTTTAGATATTTAAGACAGAGTAGGAAATGAGTGTCAGTTTAGTATAAATGGAAAATTGTTAGAACAAGTGAATGATTTTGTGAATCAGGGCATAATGTTTAGTAAAAATGGAAGGATTGGTGGTGAAATTGAAAGACGGGTGAATGCATCTTGGAGAGTAGTTGGATGTATATGGACTATTGTAAAGAATGTAGTATAGAAAGAGGCAAAGATGGCAGTGCTGTATGTAAAAGTGTGTAAACGCCAATATTTTTTATGGATGTTAAGTGTGGGTTTGTCAGGAGAAACACAAGAGCAAGGTGAATGCGGTTGGCATGAGATATCTAAGAAATGTATGTAGACAATCTTGTTTGGACAGAGACATTAATGAGAGGGTGTTGAAGGAATGTGGTTTGAAAGTAAATCCAATTGGTAAATGTGAAAAAAGTGTCTTAAATTGGTTTGGGCATGTTAGGAGGATGAGTGTGGATCGAGTGACACATATTTATGAAAGTAGAGTATGTGTTTCAAAAGTAAGGGGTAGGCCTAGATCATGTAAGGCATGGGTTGTATCCGAATAGTTTACTTATGCGGCGTCGCCTTGGCTCGTGCCCTTAATATCTGCATTGGCAATCATGTGACCAAGTTTAGATCTATTCAAATAGTTGCAAATGATACCTATGCACTCTTCTCGAGGTCTTGGTAACCATGGATACGAAAGGCTACCAGCCATGCATTTTTCTCACGGTGTTTGATTGACAATTGTTTTAGTATTATTGTTTCGTCTGCTAAAGCACTGACTTCCATTTTCCACCACTTTAAATACGGTTGTTGCCGTTCAAATAGTTTGATGCAGTCTTAGCTATGTACAGCGCAAGAAGTGTAAAATCATCAAGACTGCATCAAGTCTAAAATTCAAGGGTCTGACTAAGGAGCCTTGGACTATTAGGATACAGCCATGGCTAAGTGTTGTAGATGTAGAAAAATCTGTGAAAAAGAGAAACACTAAGAAATTTAATAAAAGAAAATGTCTGACTCTGTGTACGGATGTTGTTGAAGCGAAGGGAAGCATAGAGAAGTGTGGAGAAAGTTAATGAGGATGGATTAAGTACGGCTTCAAAATAAAAACTTATAATATATGGCGAGGGGTAGGTCTAAATATTAAAGTTAATTTTAGTTTTATCATTTTAATTCTTCAGTCTAAATTTGTAATTTTGATTAACAAATTTAATCAAATATAAATTCACAGTTCCAAAGAAGCTTCCCATGAAGTTATGTGTATTGGAGCATTCTACAGTGGTAAATTTGTTATTACTAATGAATAGGCCTTATACATTATCCATTTATGAAAGAGTCACAGTCAAAGGCTTTGCATAAAAACTCTACAGCCCTGAATACAACGCAAAAGGATCATGTGTCAAAGCCCACTTCAGTGGTTGCATGGTCTAAGGCGTCACTCTCATATGGGCATAGCTCAGATGTTCAGTTAACATAATTATAGTCAATTAAAATTGCTTGTACCGATTAACCTAGAACCTAAAACACCAACCCCACTCAACCTCCCCATAACATTCCGAGTATTTCTGGAACCACTGGGGCTAGGAAGTAGCTTTTTGGGTGGGGGGTACCCACGGGCGCTAGACTTCAAACACCGCCATCCTCATCCACCTCACCAACCCCAGACTTATATATGGAACCACTGAGGATACAATAGATTTTAAATATTTAATTGCTCATAGAAATTTATATCCATTTGTAAATCAAGGCCTAGGCCTATATATGAATTTCTGCTTAAGAATTATTAAAATAAATCAGTGCTTATTTTTAAAGTGTTGGTATATTTTTATAATAGTGACAAGTCATTTTATGTTTCGTTCATTTGGCAAGACTTTTTTTTCTTTTTGATTTTCTTAATACAAAAATACAAACTTACAAGCATCAAGAACATCTAATTTTGATTCATCTTTTAAACAACATGAAATACCAGGCGGAGGCTGCTTCATGATCCTTTCTAACTCTCGCTTGAGTCTTACTGATTTCTGCATTTTGAATCAACACATTATTACAATGTAGAATAACAATAAATCAATGATAAAATATAAAATTAATTTTCAAATCACAGATATAAATTATGGCGCCAACCTTTCAAGTTTCATGATATAAACCCAAGCTTTTCCTTATCTATGACCTAAACAGGATAGCCAACTCATTTTATCAAATCCCACAAGAGGTGATCAAATTGATTAAACTTCACGCTGGACATTCTAATGTTTATCTTTTTTAAAGATTGCTTCGTACAGTTAAAATAAAATTTTAATATACTTTTTTTGAAGCCAATTAATGCTCAAAATATCTTAACCATCAAAATTTCCTAACGCTAAATAAATTATATTTAAATTAAATATTATTATTTATCCTTTAATTATACAATAGCCCTTAAGACATTTTCTTCAAACAGCCAGAAACACTATTCGATTCACTTTCAATGCCACCATCCGTCCAGTACAGTTTAAAAACCACGACCAGTTTGTCAACCCTAGTACCCAACAAATCAGTAGCAATTACCTCAAAAATTCAGTAGATTTCAGTATATGTATTTAAAAGTGGTGAAACGTTATCATTAGCATTATTTTATTGAATGTAGGTGATATTACTCACCTATGTTATTCCTCCTCCCTTTAACTTATATTTTCTTCTTTGCTGTCAACCTCAATGGTCTTGGGGTAATGTGCTCGCCTCAGGATCCAATATTCATGGATTCAAACCCAGCCGGAGTCAACGAATCTTTCTTGAGCGATAAAAATCCATATCACATCTCCATTCGGAGGGGAAGTAAAGCTGTCGGTCCCATGTTGATTGTGGCATGTAAAAGAACTCTGTGGGTATGTGAAAATATCTTTCCTGGCAAAATTGGTAGGTCCTTTTGCTCTCAGTCATAGAAATTATCGTGTGCTGATCTAATCAGTAGGTTCAGAAAGTGCACGTAAAATAGTGTACCTAAAATAAATTACAAATAAAATAAATTACAAAAAAAAAAATCTATGTCTGATCAGCGCGTCATGCTTCGAGTGTCCGGAAGTACGTGTTACACTAGCTAGACAAAATAAGCTGTTACAAATTATGTGTTTTAAAGTGAGTGGATTTCTTCATATTAGTGTAGTAGCGCCTTTCTGTCTATTCACTGTGACAGCCAACTTCTTAGAAGAGGGGTAAGTTTACAGTTGTTATTATAGTACAAGGTTTTTTGAAAGTTGTCAAGCTACAACGCTGCGTAGTTTCCCTCCCACTCAAACCACGCCCTCACCCCTTCTCACCCATCAATCCCATCATTTCAAAGAGCCAATGAGTGAAGTTGACAATCAAACCACGCCCTCGCCCCTTCTCACCCATCAATCCCATCATTTCAAAGAGCCAATGAGTGAAGTTGACAACATACGAACATATCAGCAGATTTGTTCATTTTATTTGAATTAATCAGTAGATCAGTATAAAAGTTAAAAATCAGTAGATCTACTGAAAAATCAGTAGGGTTGGCAACACTGACCACTAGTCCCTCGCCCTCACAATTCAAAAATCTCGTCTATGGGATAAGAGGGCTTTATGTTACGTTGGGTTGTCTGAAATACATTTTATGTAGAGAGAATTGTGAAGCTAGCACGTTGGCAAGCCTGGCATGGCTAGCCTTGTACAGTGTTCTTGTGATTGTGTACTAGTAGAATAAGTGAACCATTCCTAGAGATACTCATGTCTTGTTAATGTATTGTTTAACAAATGGTTCATATACTGATTACCATACATACATAACACATTATTTATCTGAACCTCCACCAACATCTTTATATTTAACAGAAAATTAAACAGCTGCTTGAACAAAGGAACGCTGTCTGAGTTTGACATATTAACTAAAAAAAAGTTTGGAATATAATATAATGTAATTTACACATGCCAACTTGATGGACAGGGCAATTCATCAATTAATATTTCAAAGTTTCAGGAACGCTGCAAGACATACCATGCGAAGATGAAACCTTGCACATCAAATTAAGTCGATATTTTGTTAGGCATAGTAACCGATCTGAGGGTGGAACAAAGACGTACACATAAACTTACGGAAGCCTTTAACTGCCGAAAATCATGGTGTAGCTACAAACATTGTGGTACCATTTTGCTTATTTTAAAAAAAAGTCATGAGCATTGAATTAAGTTGTGCTCTTCAAACCTTTACCTATCACATTAACTAATCATGCATTGATGTACCCCATATATTTATATAAATTAACGAACAATTTCAAAATTCCACATTGCCTTGCATGTGTGTAAGAACGAAAGAAATACCCTAAATTTATCTTTCTCTTACACAATGGTGTGCATACGACAGCTCAAAAATTTCAGCCACAGATTTTCATCCAATTATATTATGAAAATCAATGGATTTCACTCTCTCTCTTATTATAGTTGAAACATATATACATAATAAAGAAAGTATTGTAGTTGTGAATATTTTTGGCCTCGAAACTCACCTTTCGGCTTTTGTTTTGTTTCGTACCTAATAGGCAGAAGCGTCTAGCCAGCTGGGAAAGCTAGACTGATTTTTCTGCTCGAGTTTATATAATGTAGCTTTGCCTTTTGTGCCCACACTTGGTCCAACTTGGGTCACCTACTCACCTACGCACTTTACATTCTGGTGTTTACTTCAACTCTTATCTCATGTGGCCTTGACTGATTGCCTCTCAGTCAACCTCCCATTAATTCTGCCAGATTCTGCTAACTTCAGAAACGGGCTGGTAATCAAGGGTCCTTCCTTCCCAAGTATATTCTATTAATATTGTATTACATTAAATCCGAAAAAATAAATTATTCACTCTTTTTATGATTTCTACAGTTTTGAGCAAGTGATGTGGTCCATCTCCCTTTTCTCAACCACACTTGATTATAACCCAAGATTTCATTTTATTTACAAATCTTGTTAGCATACACATAGTCCGTAACCACGAATACAGAAAAACTTCCATTACTTTTTGTGAGATTCCTTTGGCCCATAATTTTGGATTCAGGGGTGTCAATAGTTTGAAATTGACCATTCCATCCAACCATACTTCAGGTTTTCAATTAATGGGGACACCTTTAAATTGGTCATTCGGTATGCCAATCTTTCAAAACAGTGGTTTTTAAGCACGTTTATCTCAAAATCAAGATACATGTTAGGTTGCACGCCCCTTTAGGATCATAATAGAGGTGCTCTATTATTACTACCAATGCCCCACAGTGTGATCGTGCCACGTCTACAGGTTTTCAAATGAGGCAACCTTAAAAGTAGTCGATTGACACAACAAGAGTTGGAAAATGTGATATTTAAGGGCATTTATCTTGAAAAACATATCTAGGCTAGTTTTAACAACCATGTAGGGTCGTAGTGGAGTTTTTTTTAAATAGTAGAAGTTTTATTAGTAGTAGTAGTAGTAGTAGTAGTAGTAGTAGTAGTAGTAGTAGTAGTAGTAGTAGTAGTAGTAGTAGTAGTAGTAGTAGTAGTAGTAGTAGTAGTAGTTGTAGTAGTAGTAGTAGTAGTAGTTGTAGAGGTGCACGAACACCATTACCCTGCAGTGTGGCTGTGCCGCAACTTCAGGTTTTCAAATGGGGGCACCTTAAAGCTGTCAATTGGCTTACCAATGTAATATTTGAATGCGTTTATCCCAAAATCAAGAACTAATAATGTTTGCAGACCCATGTAGGGTCGTAGTAGAGGCGCCTGTCTATCAATGCCACACATTGTGATTGTGTCGTGACTTTAGGTTTTAAAATGAAGCCAGTTTATTGGTGCACTGAGCGTTCGAAAATGTCATTTTCAAGGGAGTTTATCTCAAAATCATGATCTAAGTTAGGTTCACACTCATATAGGGTCGTAGTAGAGCTGCCTGGCTACAAATGTCCACAGTGTTCTCGGGCCACAACTTCATGTTTTCAAATGAGGCCACATTAAAAACGGTCGAATGGTGAGCCAAAAGTTAAAAATAATAATTGTGATATTTAAGGTTGCTTAACTCAAAATAAAGATCTAAGTTAGATTGTACACCCATGAAGAGTTGTGGAAGAGGTGCATGACTATCATTTCCCCATAGTGTAGCCGTTCCTCAACTTCAGGTTTTTAAATGAGGGCACTTTAAAATGGTGGATTGGTGCGTTTAAGCTTTCCAAAAAAATGTAATATTTAAGTGCGCTTATTTCGAAATAAATATCTAAGCTAGGTTGTACATCAACGTAGGGTTGTGGAATAAATGCCCAACTAACAATACTTCACATTGGAGTGGTGCCGTAACTTCAGATTTTCAAATGAGGCCACCGATCTAAGCCGATCTAAAATAAGTTTGAGGGTGTATTATTTGATAAAAATTGCATTTAATTTTTTTTACAGTAATAAAAAAAATTCTTTTTCAATATATTTTTAGTGATATAATATTTGAAACCATTAATAATTAATTATTGAAAGAATTTTAAATACTTTATAGTATTTGGCTTGCTCTATCGTGTATATGTAATTCGCTTAATATGTTGGCTTAAAACGGTTAGGTTATTATTATAGATGTGGCGCTCTTCTGGCCTCTTTTTTTTAAATTTTAACCATCGGAGAGAATAAAGAGATAATAATTCTTTTGAGAATTTTAAGGTTTTATGTTTAGTAACTTGTATGTTAAACTAATTCAACTCAAAGTATTTGTTTTCTTTTATCTAAAAGTACTAATTTTATTAGGTTTAATATTTTTGTTGATGTTTGCATTAATATTTTTTTTTCTAAATAGTTTTTATTAAATGTTCTTAAATAATTGTCAATTCTAATTCACCCCTTTTCTTGTGTATTTTATAAATTTCATGTGGGTCTTTTAGTTGCCTGACGAAAGTTAACTTAGAGGTACATTTCTTGATGGCATTAGCTTTTCAACGCAAATACATGCACATCAGATTTCTTAAACCAAATTTTGATTTATTATTTTTTAAATGTTCGTCAGAGTTATATCTAGCATCAGTAAAAAGACGGGGACTTATACCGATACATCATAAATATTCAACTAATGCTTCCTCGGATGTGCTTTACATTTTCACAGAAAAACTAATGAATGATAAAATTAAAAAGTGGAATTCTATCAATATACAAAATAAAGTAGATCAAAACCCCAACAAGAATTTGGCACTAAATGCTTCCTCTTCCCAAATAGATGATGCTAAACAAAATATTTCTTTGAAAGTGAGCAATTTTAATATTGATAATGTTAGAAGTGTTATAATGGGTGCCTTAAATTGTAATCAGTATAATGTCATCATGTCATCATTACAATATTGTATCAAAATGAAACAATGTTTACCTGCAGAAGATCTCGAAGAATTGGCAAGTGTGTTTGCTAGACGAGGACAAAAATGTGGTATTGAAGTTGTTGCTACTTTGAGTAAATATCACTATGAAAAGGAATATTTAAATAAAGCTGAATACAAACACTACTTCGCTGAGGCTGCTTGGATAAATGGAAACATCCAAGAAGCCATCACTTTATTTTCTGAAGTCTATGAGAATAATGTAATGTTACGTAGTAAATTAAGAACAATGATCAAGTTTTTTGTTAGAGATGTGGTTTCTTATAAAGGGGAGGCAGCTCTTGTACTTGTGACCAATTTTGCCAGAAGTATATCTTTAAAACATGCAGATTTTTACATTTTAGCTATGTTGTGGCAATTTTGCTTTCTCAGTGAATGCTTTGCTGATCAAACTTTAGCCATGGAACTTTTAAAGGAAAATGAAAAACTTAAAAATGTTGTGAAAAACAGAATATCTTCAATTACAATAGCTGCGCTTAAAAGTCATCAAAGTGAAATTATTTATCGTCTACTTGAAGTTCTTTTGCATTTTGAAATGCAACCACAATACTCTCTAGTTTTGAGAGCGTTTTTCGACTACAAATGTAAGTAGATACCTCTAATTGATTCAAATATAAGCCTCTTAACCCTTTTGCTGCGTATTTAATTTTTACTTCTTATCTTCAGAAATGCTAATTATAGGTCAAAAATTCAAAATATGAAAATTTGCATGATCATAATTATGAACAAATAATGAGATTTTCAACTAGTAATGCATTTTAAATATGAAATTTGGCACCACGTTGTTTATAAATCGCATAATAATATATATTTTATATCGATAAAATTTTATACATCACAAATTGTTTATGTCACATTTTACCCAAATGCAATGTTATTCTGCTATCAGAACCATTCTTTATTTTACTTGCAATCCACGATAGTACTAATTGCTAAATAGGGAGTTGACAAGCCTAATATGGGCCAAATGTAATAAAAAGAAAATTTTTGAAAATTAGGTTACATCAACATAATGCCGGGATCACGATCAACTTAAACTTAACTTAACGTAACTTAACGTAACTTAACGTAAAGAACCTCCTTGTGTGTTTAAATGGAAGCGATCACGATGCACTTAACTTAACGTTGACTTGCAGTTAACTTAACGTAAGAGATGTCCTGGGAGGTCTTTTACTTTACTTTACGTTACTTGAAGGGTATCACGTGATCTAGCCAGCCAATCATTATGCGAGTGACGTCATCAGGGATATTTAGTAACTCATTTGTTGGTATTATGACTAATGTTTACTCTTTAGCGTAAGTTCTAGTGATCAGACATTGAAACAAATTAATTAAACTAAAATAGGAAAGCTAAATTTATCCAAAAAAAATTGTAATAGATATTTATTATATCGGTTGAAAACTATAAACATTCACAGATCATCACTGTAAAACTAGTACAAATCACAGATCATACT
>CABFWB010000543.1:119794-167367 GCA_902151455.1 Timema bartmani
AATAGTGTTTTACTTTCTTTACTCACATTTAGAATAGGCTCCTTATTACCTGATATAAGTTTATTGTAAGAATACAGGTAGATGGAGGCATTTTACTAAATTAATCCGGTCAGAGGCTTGAAACAGTTGATGATATGATGACAATGATGATTTTAATGTTTATTGTAAAAAGCCTTTACAAAAAGATAATTTAAATAAAGGCCTAGCATATTTGAAAAATAACACTTCGACATGACACTATAAATGCCAACCTCAACTCACCAGTTGTTTTGTTTCTGATAGCTGACTATCTCACATGTCCATCAAAGTCTACCACCCTTTTAGGTGTCCGCATTGTCTAATGCACTACCCTTGCAGTTGACTAAACTGCCAATGACTGGAAGATCAAGGTTCGAATCTCAGTCAGGTATACTGAGGGTAGTTTTTCTATAATAGTTTTACATTCTACATCCATGCAAATGCTAGTACACTTCCTATAAATATAGTCTTCCTCATCCCTAAAACCATTGGCACGATTATGGCATAAATTTATAACTCAAATGGGTGCTAAAAAAGTAATAAATCTTAAATTTGCCAAACTTTTCACTGTCTAGTTTTAATAAAGGCTAGTTAACACATGCACACGCAAACACACACGCGTGCGCACACACACACACACAGCCGCTAAATGAAACAGCTAGCCTAGTTGTGTTACATCTGTACTATGTTTGATACTATGATGGTTCACCACTGAAATATTAGGTGAATGAAGTTTTAAGTCATTTATTACTTTAAATAAAATGCTTGAGTAGGCTACATCATTAATTGTCAAGACCACATGTATTAAATTCTGTTAGCCTACAAAATTTTACATAAAAGACCCATGACCTCAGACTGGCCTATCATCTATACTTTAGATTAGTCGAGAATGGCTGGTGTTATTGAAAATCACATGCAACCCCCTTCGCGTTGGTTTTCCTTCCAGAAATACCGCCACCACCACTACCAGTACTCATTTGAACCAATCAATGGCTTAAAAAATCACGAGAGACACAGTAAGAGAAAGAAAGAAAATTAAAACGTGAAACCCTAAATTTAAAGGGAAAATAGATGTGAAATAGGGCTGAGAAAATGTTTAGTGAACTGCATTGGTTTTTATTTGATTTTACACATATTACTGTAGGTAGGCCTATACAATTAAGTTTTAATATCAATTCATTTTGTTCTTGCTTTTATTATGCTGCTTAAAGGCAAGATTGATCTCTACCAATCTCGTCACATAGGTTAGAAACATAATTATTATTAGCACCGCGTCTTACTATGCGTTCGGGCTATATGCACTTTGCTACTGTGTAATGGTAGGCTGATTGTGCTAAGATGAAATGGAGAACCTACAGTTTAACGTGGAATCTGAACTACGGTGGAGGCCTGGCATTCCACACATTCACAAGTGATAGAAACATTCAAAATGGCATTGAAAGAAACCTAAATTATATACTAATAAAGTATGGGGTGAGATTTAGCATTGTTTTGGCTTAGCCTTTAATTTTAGAAAGTTTCAGAGGGGGTGGGGGTCAGAAACTCCCCCCTCAACCCCACCAAAACATGAGACGCCACCTCCATTAAGCAGAATAATAACCCTAAAACAAATTCCAATCTAAACATTTGTATTTTTTTTTAAACTAGACTTGTTATATTTATAAAGAAGAAATTCCTATAAATTTCATTATAAACAGTTTAATCATATATATCCAATCTACAAATAAGAAGAAATGATTAAAGTTAAGCTATGTTTATGTTTCAGGCGCTCTGCGGGATCTTCATTCGTGTTCAAACATTCTGAAATGTGCCTTGGAGCTTAATATTCCTCTGACAGCCCAGCAGCATCAAAAGTTCCTAGCATTGTTACTTCATCGACCTTTGATGCTGACAATATTTTCAGATTCGAGGCATGGGCATCATAAGTGGTCGAAAGGCAAAGCACCAATGTTCCAAATGAAGTTCTAGTCATTGAAATTGTATTTTATGTTTAAACATTTGTTAATTTTAACAAAGAAATAAAAGGCAGGGTAAGTGAAATTTTGCAAGAGTTTATCAAAACTATGTAGACAAATAATGTTCCACATTTATTTACTTTAAAATGATTGTTTTAAACAATTGCATACCTCGAGATAAGAACAAACTTAATTTTAATCTGTCACTTTTCCTACAAAAATCATTAGTCAAGAACTTTTCAGCTGTGATCAAAAAGTGGCGGGCAGACGGAAAAGGTTCGGCGGGCGCCATGGCGCCTGCGGGCATAGGGTTGGGTACCCATGGCTTAGAGTAAAGATGATGCAATCAACACACTGAGGACCCTAAAAATGAGGGTTCCACATATATACACATTTAGTATGGTACAGCTATTAATATATTGTAGAGCACTAACGCTTGTACAAGAATAACGAAACTTGGGCGATAGATATGATCTTTAAGTTAGGGATGTAGCGGCATCAAGTACCGTATCATATTTGTAAAATTGAAATTTTAAAAAGGACACTTGGACAAGCCAAGGTTCCTAGAGTCACCTCTCGTGTCCAGGTGTCATTTTTCAAATTTAAGAATATCATAGTATATTATTTAACATAAAATACACAAAACTTAGGTTTACATTTATACTAGGGTTTACAACCAAAGTGGAAACCGATTGGGTAAGCAAGCAAAAGTTGGAATTATGATTCAATTTTGTGCATCGGTAAAAAAAAAACCAAGAAAAGTGCTTGAATTTTGCCATCTTTCGGTAATTTAACCCTTTGAGTGCCAACGTCGCTCAGAGCGACGCGCAAAATATCTGCTAGAATTGCCAGCGTCGCTCACAGCGATCCGATGTTTTCGAGCTCTTAGTTCAGTATTATGTCAACAGATAGGGTTGATTTTATTTACACTGCATTCTCGTATGTTTAAGCTACTTTTATTTGTCATTGCACCTAGAGTTTTGATATATATCGAACATGAAAATTATTATTTTCTAACTGATGACTTTTATCTTTGACCTTGTTTATAACAACATGGCTGCTAAGAGGAAAGTTGTGATACAAGACACAGAAATACTCGCAATACTTAGCGATAGCTCAAGCAAAAGTGATCAATTAATTAGTGATTCTGAAAGCAGTGATTCTGAATTTATAAATAATGAAGATGAACACGAATTATCTTCAAGTGAAAGTGAAAGAATGGAACAAGTAGAAGCGGCAGCTGACAATGATAGCGCAAGTGTCAATACGAGTGATTCCGATTGGGATGAAAGGAATCTTGAAGATCAGGATAATCCACCACAGCCTCAACATATTTATGCGGAAATACCAGGTTTGAAGCATGCTCCCCCTTCTGATTCCAAGCCAATTATTTATTTTAGGCTTTATTTTACTATAACCCTGCTAAAGTTGATGGTCACCGAAACAAACAGATATGCCCAACAATATCTTCAGTCACAAAGAAACCTATCTCCAAATTCCAGAGCTAATATGTGGATACCTACAACTGTAGAAGAAATCAAAGCTTTTATAGCTTGCATCCTAAACATGGGTATAGTTCATAAACCAACCATTTATAGTTACTGGTCAAAAAAGGCATCTCTGTCAACTCCATGGTTCAGACACATGTTCCCTCGAAATAGATTCCAGATTTTACTCAAATTTTTTCATCTCGTAGACAATTCCAAATATGCCCCCCCTGGAGACCCATTATACAATCCATGTGCCAAATTCCAACCTATAATTGATCATGCCAACAGAGTTTTCAGACATTACTACACCCCCCACCAGCAGTTGAGCATTGACGAGAGTTTAGTGGGTACAAAATGTCACACACAATTACAGCAGTACTTACCTAACAAGCACCATCATCGTTGGGGAATCAAATTCTGGATGATATGTGATTCTGTAGCCAACTACTGTCTTGGTTTTTATCCTTACCTTGGTGCAAGAAGTAACATCGACAGAGATCTGATAAAACAAAATGGTTTGGCCTACACAGTCGTAATGAAATTGCTTACAGTTGGAAATTATGTAAACAAAGGGTATCATTTATTTTGTGATAACTTTTTCACATCGGTTCCTTTAGCAAAGCACCTATATTCTGTTGGCACATTTATCACGGGCACAATACGTAGGAACAGGAAATTTATCCCTATTCAAATTCTTCAAAAATTCAAGGTGGGTGAAATGAAGTTTTTCAGGAATAGGTTTCTTTTAGTGTGTGGCTTCAAGGAAAAAAAATCTCAGAAAAAACAGGTACTGCTTCTAAGTACTGCTTCAACGGCCACTGCGTCACAGACTCTACCAAAAAGAAACCTGCCATCAGTATCTAAACCAGACATGATATTAAATTATAATAAATTTATGGGGGGAATTGATACTTCAGATATGATGCTCTACCAATATCTAGATGAAAGAAGAACATTGAGGTATTGGAAAAAAGTAGTATTCAATGTTATATCTAGAATGTTGTTGAATGCCTACATTCTTTACAAGGAAAATATTCCTGCTGGGGTGAAAACTATGTCACGTTTAGATTTCAATAGCTCCATCATAGAAGACCTTTCTAGAGAGTGGTATGAGGCGAGGGATACACCAGAGAATGATGATGATGATAATAATAATGCACCAGGCCCTTCTCATGTTTATGGTGTCAAGAGTCTTCCACTAAAGAAATTACGTTTATGCAAGGAGTGTTCAACACAAAAACGTAAAATACATTCAAGAACTGTGTGTGTGAAATGTGAGAAAGGACTACATCCTAAATGTGTTGCTACTCATAAATGTCTTGCATAATTTATATCAATATTTTTTCCCTACTTTATTAGGCCTATATTTTTGCCAAATGATTCTCATATATTGTGTAAAATAATTTAAAGCTAATTACATAAAATAAGATATTTCTTACTGTCATAAAGTTTTGTAAAATATTTGTGTGCTATTTTACTGAAGTGCTAAGTTTTTCAGTGAAATTGTAGCTGCTATACAAAACCTAATTTTAAAATCAAATCTAAAGTCTTTTTGTTTTGATGATATTGTTATTTACTCAGTTTTTAACGATCTTTTCACTGATTAACTCTATTTTGGTCTATTTAAATTTTCAAAGTATAAAAATTAATGTTAAATAAAACAATAAAAAATAAATAATTTTTAAAAATAAAAAATAAAAATTATGTGTAATTAAATAATCTGATAAGTAGACATGTTAGCTAGCTCATGTAAAAATTTGAATGCAATAGATTCAAAGCTTACAAAGTTATAAAAATTTTAATAACATGCTCTATTTTTTAATAAAATAGCTTGGCACTTTTAGCACAACTTATTGTCATTTCTCTTGGCACTCAAAGGGTTAAAGACTAGGACTACTCTAAATAGCTTCTAAGGCTATTCAATTTTTATAAAATTTTAGGGGACGACTACTCCAAATATCTTGGAAAGGACTCTAATTTTCAAAATGTTTTTATATGAGGACTTCTCAAGATAGCTTTTAGTGGCATTGGATTTTCAAACATTTTACGAAGTTGAGTCCCTGGTCTCTCCTTTAACTTGGAGGGACTTTTCTTTTTTTTTACAATTTCCCCCTACAAAAAAAAAAGATTCTTCCACCACTAGGTGTAGTACATTTATACACATACCACTGTGTAACTTGCTCTCCACTCATGGCTGTGCATACATCACAAGGCGAGTAATGGATCTGATTCACACCTTAAAAATGTTAAATGAGATTGTAGCTTAATTCCATGGTTATAACCTGATATTTTTAAGGGGGAAGATAAGGGCCTTATCTTTGGGGGTTCCTGGCAATGTCACCCAACAGGAGACGGGCCAAGATTCTTTTTCTTAACAAAAACCTATCTTGAATTAATTTAAAGTGCTTTAAGAAATCTAGGTTTTTTGAATTGTGTAGGATTACAATAGTCTACTAACCTAGGCATTGAGTAGAAATACTTATTAACAATACTTACTCAGGTACTAAAATATGGTGGCAAGTTTAACACACCTTTTGCAAAATACTTTCACTTTGAATCATTTGTCCAAAGTCTCACAACTGAAGGAAAAATCTTTATATATATATATCACAGCACACACACTCATATATATATATACACATTTTATTTATTTTTTGCCAGGAAAAGTGGAAATTATGCTTGAAATTGACTATATAGTTTAGTGGCTACCCAAGTAACATTTTAAGAATGCCAAACTCTACTAACATTATTTTTAATATCCGATGATCATGTTAAATTTACTACATTTAACAAGAGTATACAAGCCCCATCCTACATATTTATATAAATATGCACATCAAATTTCTATTGGACCACTTTTCTACATGCTTGCATATCATTAAAACTTAGCCTTCTCTGGATTTGATATTCCTTGTGTATTGTTAGACACCCAATTTTAATATGTTTTATGTTTTTAGGGTGTGAATGGCCTTATTGGTTACAGCACGGTTGTCACATTTCACTGGTTATATAATGCATTGATAAAGTGATAATAAGACATAACTCACATTATTAATCATACAGTCTAATGGTAGGTTTATTAAATTGTTTTTCTTGCTCATACCACACAAATGTGGGTACATATTAACATATTAAGGATACAAGGTAAAGGGGCAGAAAGTCACACACTAACTTTTATATCTCAAACACATAAGGACCCCAGCAAATACTTTTTTCTATCAATTTAAATAGGACAGTTACCGCTTTTAACCATTATCTAAAGTGTATTAGGTTTTATAAGTGTCTAACCAAATTAAAATTAAACTTTCTTCCCCTGTACTCTTCATTTCCTCTCATTTATAACCTTCCCCATTAGTGTAAATGTGCAGATAGGTCAAGTTGATCATACTCTTCCCCCTCTACTTGTTTGAATTGTGGGAATGATATAGGATAGGTAAATAAATCCAATAATACATATTATTTTGGTATCTTTATTAATAAATACAGTAACCTTGTTTAACGTGGCTTGAATGTCTTCTTTACCTACTGCGAACATCTCCCTCATCATTCTCAAAGGCCTGGTTTGTCCTTGATTTTGACTCTAATTCGTTATTCCACAGAACGTTATTTGATGTAACATCATTCATTTGTACCGCATTGTTCGCATTTTTGATAGTGTCTTGCTTTTGAAGTAGGTACATTGTCCTGAAATAGAAAAAGTAACAAATAAATCTTATGGTGCATTTTAATATAGGAAATATTATTTCGGAACTTTTTTTTTTTACTATCTTATCCGATCTTATTTTCAGATATGAGTCACAAAAAAATTGAATTAAAAGCTTACATGTTTGTATAGAACTGATGTGTCCATAATTTGTGGCACTATGTTTTGTATTTATCAACATAGCTATAGTGTGGTTGGAACCATACACACTTATTTTAACCATCAAGCAAGATAGCTTATTAAATTTATAATTATTAGATAAACAAAATCTTTTTGCAAGCCTAATTCTATACATGTTTTCAACTATCTATTTTTGTACAGTATGCTATAAAATTATTTTATATATTTAAGATGTTTCTTCTAGTTCAACTCTCTTCATATATCAAGAGAGAGTGAGCAATAAACAAGTTTATTTTATTATTTGGCACCACATCTTATTACCCGTTCAGGTTAAGTACTAAGTACTAATTACACTGAGGAATTAGGAATTGGGAAGGTTGAATTTAGAGGAAGTGAACCCGCATTTGCGTGGGGGGAAGGTGGAAAACAATTTAGGAAAATAAGAAAAAAGTTCACTCGACCGAGATTCAAACCTCGATCTCCCCATCCTCGGCAGTCTATCTCAACATGAAATTAGCATGTTAGTTAACTACGCCACCGAGGCGGGTAGTACACAAGTGATCAGAGTCGATAATAAGAAGGTATATGTGGTGTTTAATGCCTCAAAACAATAAACAAAGACATTAGGTACTCAAATTAAAAAATCTTGCTTATTTTATTTAAAGTCAAAATCAAGACAAATTAGTCTTGTTCGTGTTGTAGAAAAAGTTTCAATAAAATCGTTTATATAACAACTGTCATTAGATTATAAAAAATATGTTAAGTGTACCATTTATAGAAACCCTGATTAGTGGTGTATAAAACAATAAACTTTGTTGAATAAGAAGTTGAATTTTGACATAAAAAGACAGAAATTAACAATGTTTTGGCTAAGAATGATAAATTAACTCAAATTTAAGAGGCATGAATAGAAAAAATTCTAAAATATTCTTCTTGATCTTTAAATATGTGCCATTGGTCCCCATATTGCTATGATATCAATAGCCATTCAAACATTTTTTTACTTCTCTTTTTTACAAATTATTTTTGATCGAGAAAAATACATTTTTTCTACTGAGGAAATTTATTGGTTATTAGAATGAGAAAAAGAAAATATTGATAGTTCAGTCATAACACTTTTTTTTAATATTATATCAGGCAACATAGGCAAAAACCAATAAGGTCTGTTTTGATATTGTTTGTTCTTTGAAATCACTAAAATTGGTTATATTTTGCATTTAAAAGACCAAGTAGCCAATTTATCTAGGTAGAAAAAAGTTATTTTGTGTATGTATTAGATATTAAAAAATGCTAAAATGAACTTAAAATGTTTTTTGATAGTAATTTTGATGTGTTAAGTAAAGGTCCGTGAAAATATTTGGGAGTGACATGCACTTGTGAAAATACAGGATAGTTTTGTGTGTAGAAAAACAGAAAGAATTTCATCATCCCCCGGCCAAAAAAAATTATTTTAAATGCATACGTCATATATCTTAGCCCTCCCTAACTCATTGGGTTGTGTAGTGACTGCATATATTTTCCTATAAGAGTCATATCATTCTGTTTTAAACACCAATGACTTTAGAGAACTTTATTCCTCTATAATACAGTACTCTCAAAAGTGTAATTCGTCCTGAAAAACACAGGAAATTTCCTACTAAGAAAATAATGGCAACACTGACACATCTTGAAAAACGTTGGTGGGTGTAATAATGTCTCATAATTCTTCAAAACGCAATAAATACGGTTGGAGTGTTTGTCTATATGTAATGTAATCCTGCTAGTTTGTGTTTTTCTATCCAACAGTATGAATAAGAATGGGTAGGGTTATCTGCATGACTTATCAGCAAATTGAATAAACTTATTTTACCCTAACAACGTGTATTCTACATTCTTCAAATGTCTTTTCACTGGAATTCATAACTGAAGGGAAAATAGACAACCCTTTTAAAGCTCTTTGAAATAACAAGATTGTCTGTACTATGGACAAAAACAGTTTTTAGATTGAATGTTTGCAGATAACCCAGACAGGTGTTTAAGGTGCGGCAGAAGGAAGCGCAAGTAATTTTACAGTTTTTATAGAATATAAAATTTTTGGCAAAAATAAATCAAATATTTCTCCAGTAGCAACATAGAGTTTAGTTTTCTGCACATTCTAATATCAACAGATCTTGAATATCTGTCAAGGGTTTCCCGTAATTTTGTCAAAACTTTTTCTCTTTATTTAAAAAGTTTTGACAAAATTACGGGAAACCCTTGACAGATATTCAAGATCTGTTGATATTAGCATGTGCAGAAAACTAAACTCTATGATGCTACTGGAGAAATATTTGATTTATTTTTGCCAAAAAATTTCTATTCTATAAAAACTGTAAAATTACTCGCGCTCTCTTCTGCCGCACCTTAAGACACACAGGCATAACAACTAAATAGTTGCCATAGAAAGGGTAGGACATGCAACTTTAGGTTGGATAAGATTATCTTTGTACTATAAATTGTTCGAGTTATTTGTCATCTAGCCATACTATAGATTGTTCGAGTTATTTGTCATCTAGCCATGATAGCAATTACGAGGAAGAGGTAACTTTTCACCAAGAAGTGGTTAAAGTAACCTCACCCTTTTATCAATGAACCATGAAATGTTCTTGGTCAAGACTTACCTATGAATGAGTTGTAGCACTTACATTAGCCTGTACATAGGACTGTATTAGGTAACTTACATGAACATGGCTGCAGCAGGCACAAGTAAAGCTGCCCCTAGCAGGTACACTGCACCAGGCAGAGTTTTGAGAGTGGAGGCATACACTAAACTATACATAGGACTGTAGACGAGCGGGGCAGCAATCTCACAAATTCCAAACAAGGAATTCATCTTTCCTATAAGAATTACAACAGTTTAACTAGTTTTAATAGTAATGCACTATTACAATTTATTAATGAGAATAGTATTTATCTGTGAAGTACAATCTTATTATTAAAGGTCCAATATGGTGTTGCAGGCAGGTTTAGAAGACAAACAATTTTTATAATCCTCATTCAATATAATCAGTGACAACATCAGAAACTTTTTTCACCTTGTCTTAGTACCTGTTTAGGCTATACACTTACATTAATCACGATAATAGAGTAGGACTGAGAAAGGTACAATTCTTGAGGAAATATACACTGATTTTGTGTGGAGGTAGGGTGGTAAACCATTTATGAAAAGCCACTTTCATTATACCCGACCAGAATTCAAACCATGATCTCTCTGTCATCGGAAATTTCGCCTAACATGAGTTTTTAATTGAAATATTGTTGAACATCACAACTAATAAGTTCTCTCATACTGTACTAATGTTAATTGTTCTCGACAAATTAACTGAGGCTGTCTTCTCTCGAATAGAGATAAACAAACACTGTTATTTTTTGGAAGTGGAGGGACAAGGACACCGTTTGCAGTCTTAACACTGTTGCCAACATTTCAACAAAACAAACCAAACAGTGATGGCAAAGTGAAACCAAACATTCTTCCCACCTTGAAAGAATGCTTTCAATGAAATATAAAAATAATAAACCAAACAGATGAAATGAGTTAAGCAATAGTTAGCTCAAAATAAAAAAACAAGTTATATCACTACTACACACAAACAAAAGACTATAAAATACAAGTCTTTACACATCTATGCCGAGTTTTCTTCCATTGGAAGAGGGCATAGTCTTGTGATGACTCTGTTCAGCGAGCCACCTGCGGTCCTGAGGGTGACCACACAGACGGGCCAGGTTTGGATCTGGAGTGGTCACCAGTGAGTCTCCTATCAAAAAATGAGCGGGGGTAATAACAAAAAGATTGGAAGGATCACTTGACAGTGGTGTTAAAGGACATGAGTTTAGACACACCTCTACTTGTGTTAAAACCCTATATAGCTCCTCATAAATAAGCGTGGCATTTCCCAAAATTCTGTTCAGATGATATTTGACCAGCCTGATTCCTGATTCCCATAAGCCACCAAAATGTGGTGCTCATGGAGGTATAAAATGCCATTCAATGTTGTCTTTGGCTAGAGTGGATGTCACTTCCATCAGAAGTAGATTTTGAAGTTCCAGAAGTTCATTGTTTGCTCAGACAAAATTGGTTGCATTGTCAGAATAAATATAAAGACATTTGCCTCGTCATGCCATGAATCTTCGCAAGGCTGCTAAGAATGATTCTTTAGTTAGATCACTCACTAATTCAAAATGAATAGCCTTGGTAGCGAAGCATATGAAAAGAGCCATGTAACTCTTTATTCTCTTCGCTCCTCTTATTCTGCTTTGTAGTATTTATATTGGATCACGATAGTCAATTCCTGTATGCAGAAATGGACGAGACGATTCTACTTTGTTCTTGGGAAGTTTTCCCATAATTTGTTTTATGTCTCTGGATTTGGCCTTGAAACATTTAATGCAACTGTGCACAATCTTCCTGCACAAGTTCCTACCATGGAGTGGCCAATACACTTGTCTTAGCATACTAAGCATTGCTTGTGGCCCAGCATGAAGTTGTTTCAAGTGTTCTATGCTGGCTAGTAATTCTGTCAGTTTGTATCCTAGCTCAATTGGATGTTTCTGATCTAGTGTGAGGTTGTAATTCTGTCAGTTTGTATCCCTGAGGTAGCTCAATTGGATGTTTCTGATCTGGTGTGAGGTTGGATTTTTGTAAACCTCTGCCCACCCTGATAATTCCATTGTTGTCTAGAAAAGGGCTCAGGGAATGAAGTTTGCTCTTTTGATTAACTTGGTGTGATATTATATCCGAAAGTTCTTTCTGAAACCTTTGTTGTTACACCATTTGAATTATGATAACCCACCTCGGTGGCGTAGTTGGCTAATGCGCTTGTTTCGTGTAGAGCCAGACTACCAAGGACGAAGAGATCGAGGTTTGAATCTCGGTCGGATGAACTGGGGGAGGGAGGGTTTCCTAAATGGTTTTCCACTCTCCCTCCACGCAAATGCGGGTTCACCTCCTCTAAATTCAACCTTCCCAATCCCTAATCCATTAGCGTAATTAGTACTTAAGCGTATAACCCAAACGGGTCGTAAGACGTGGTGCTAAATAAATAAAAATAAAATAATTATGATTGTTAATGCTGCCTTGGTTTCATTCACTCTAAGTTAAAGTGCTATGGATTTATTCTGCTGCGCGATGGGCGCCAATTATTGTGCTACGGATTGATTGTCCCGTGATTAGCACCAATTAAAGTGATATGGAGATTTATATCGTAATATAGTCCTGTGATTGAGCACCAATTATAACGATATCGGGTTTTATAATTATGATGGCACGAGCTTGCCTTACTGCATACTTGCATGCAGTTTATTTAGAGGATTATACCTTCGGCAATGAAGATATGATATTAAGTGATACAGCTTTTGTTAAATTACAGATTGTTTTTCTGTGATTTTACTGTATACTCTATGGATTTAAGTTACTGGCACAGTGTGTATCCATACGCACTAGCGGCTTATATATGACCTACCCCTTGCTTCTTGGACCCCTTGTCAGTAGTGTCAAAACGAACTAATAGAGAGACTCCTCGCGACCTGATGTCATGAAGGCGTCATAGGATCTTTCTAATACAACGAAGTTGATCTTTTAGAGAAAATAAAGGTTTTGAAACGCATTACATTGACATTATTTATGAAAACGGGTGATTTTCCATGGATGAAGTATTCAAAGGAAATTTTACATACAGTATTTTTTAAGAAAAATACACTTCATTCATGACTTTTTGAATATGTAAGAGGAGTCCAAAACAGTACCATTACAAAGTGATCCCTTTCGACGTGATTCATCAGTATTTCTGGTGTTGTAAATGAATCTTAAGCAGTATGAAACTATGTTTACAAGTGTATTAAGAGATTTAAATTTATCAATCAACGTACAATCTGGAACTATGCTCTCTAGCACCTCTTCATTTGGAACTTCTAGAGAGCAAATAGGTTCCATCCATACGCTAGAGTCCTGGATTAGCCAATTTGGACCAAGTCAGCTTTGTTTTCATGCGTTCTGACATGTCATCAATTTTCAATTTCAGTGATTTCTTGAATTTTGGCAACTCTGTTCGCCACAAATGTATTTCAATTTGAAGACAGTGATGCCATCCATGACAACACAATAGTTGAATCCATCCTGTAGAAACATTTGGTGAGGTTTTTGCTAAGGGCTACCAGGGTACGATGGGTAAGTTCTGCCAATAGTAATCCTCCACATAGTTCTGGTCTTGGCAACAATTACTTTTTCAGTGGAATATAATGATTTTCACATATGTAGACTGACCGTGTGTTCAATCGACCTTGAATCTTCTGGTAGTGGCGAGTAATGAAACCTGTCTGGCAAAGATTTTACTAACAAATTGTTTCTGTATTACTTTCTCAGTACATGGCGATCTGGACGGAAATTAATGGAACTAAATTTTTAATAATCTTTTCTTAGTAATTGAATCTCGTTGTATGTATTTTATTGATGTAATTAATTTAACAGTAATGGGGGGTTTTGGTCCTTTTGTTTACATTTAGTTTCAAAGTATTTTGTAAAGGTTAGCGGTAATAAAGTCTGTTCACCGTAGGAATTGTTTTCTGAAAGGCTTTTTTCCCTACCAGAAATCTATTATATAGTAGGATATTGGTAGGAAAAAAGACCTTTCAGAGAGTAATTCCTACCGTGAATGGAGTATAACTATAACACCATTGGTCCTTGTTTGATTTTTTTCTGTATTGCGTTCTTGTCTCTGATTGGCCTCTCCTGACACACGACTTCATGTCTGTGGAGATGACGTCATTGTTTCGGTCACTCTCTTTCCGGATCTGATTGGTGTGAGACACTAATTTTTCTTTTGCTTCTTTTGTTTGAGTTTAATTATAAATTTAGCATGTAGTCGCTTTCTTTTCTATTTTTGATATTATGGGGTAAAGGTCCTTGTAGGTTTATTATTTTGTATCTCTTTTGTAATCTTTATGTAACGCTAACCACTATCTACAATGGAACTTGGTTTTCGTTTTCTACAATGTATAATAATATTTAATATTTAGCACCACATCTTACTACCTGTTCGGGTTATATGCTTAAGTACTAATTACGCTAATGGATTAGGAATTGGGAGGGTTGAATTTAGAGGAAGTGAACTCGCATTTGCGTGGAGGGAGAGTGGAAAACCATTTAGGAACCCCCCCCCAGTTCACCCGACCGAGATTCGAACCTCGATCTCCCTGTCCTCGGCGGTCAAGCTCAACACAACTAGCGCGTTAGCCAACTACGCCACCGAGGCGGGTTTCAACAATGTAACTGTTATGATCTGATATACCATGTGATCTCAATTATAATTATAAAGGGCATTAGGCATTATGGTTGGATGCTAGTTCTATCATTATTAACTTTTGTTTTTCTCTTGTCTTTTACCAAAGAAATATTTTTTTGAATAATGTAACATTCTATACAAATCGGTAAATTTATGGTGAATGTGAACCTTTTCTTCTTTTTCTTAATTTAACCGTATAATGTTGTTTTGTTGGTTAATAAACTCTAAATCTTTTTTATTTGTAACCTTGTAATGATTTAAAAATCCCTTTGGGTAACTACGTGTTAATGCAAGTCTCCAAATCTTACCTTTTTGTAATTTAGTATTTTTTATTTGTGCGCTATCTTTCAGTCTTGGCGAAGTCTCCCAGTTTGGTTTCAGCTAAAAAAATACCTATACTATAAGTAATTTTGTTCCTTTTAAATTATTTGTCCAATATGTTAGTTTCTTTTCTGTGAAAAGGGAAATTTGGTCAGGGGTGCAAACGACTATAAACAGGTCCACTAAGGACAATAAATTGTTACTGGACTCCTTTCCCTTTTTTTATCGTCGAAACCAGAAGTTACCCTTTAGACTATCTTAGAACTGCTGGATAGTACTTGCAATGGAGAGGAACTCAGTACAGGAGCTACATGGGACTTAGAACAAATGAGGTTGACTGTATCGCAACCTCTCGAGTCTGTGCGTTTTAAATACAAACATGCGCCATAAGCATACTCCGACGCATCTGAAAAACTGTGTACATCCAATTGGACGGTTGTGTCACCTGCTAGAATTCTTCTGCTGATTTGCAGAGCGATTTGTGAGCGATAAAAGGCATTGTTGCCACCTTGAGTGCAATCTGATTGGGACCGATTTATCCTAACTCAATTTTAGCTGCCACAATTCTTGAAGGATAATCTTGGCCTTCAGGATGACTGGGCCAATCAACCCCAATAGATCAAAAATATGAGCTGTGACCGACAAAATTGTTCGTTTTGTGAATCAATTTGCTACTTTTATGATGTGTTGTTAACTGAGTAATGAAAAGTGTCATGTTTGGATCCCACAGCAGACCCAATGTCTTGATGGTGCTATCGTGGTCAACTTGAAGAGTCGGATTGCTCTCTTTTATCTTTTGGAGGAATGTTGGCCAACATCTCTTCCTCATTAGAACACCATTTCCTTAAATGAAATCCACCACGTTGTAAAAGTGCTATCAGCTGATTTGGAAGGTTCATGGGTTCTTCAACGGTGTCCACTGTCCTGTCATGAGGTTATACATGTAGAAATCCTTCATTACCACCTCTGACGCCATGAGATAGTGGTCTTGTTCGTCTTTTGCCAACTGTTGCAAAGTTCGTGTTGATAAGTATGGTGCATAAGATATTCCATATGTTACTGTCAGCAAGTGATAAACTTGATTAGGCATGATAGGATTATTTCTTCAAATAATCTTCTGTAAATTCAAATTCATTTTGATTTGGAGGTACATTTTATCAATGTCTGCCATCAGCACAAATTTGTGCATTCTTAAGCATATGATAATGGAAAATAGATAATCTTGCACAGTTGGACCAACCATCAAAATATTATTCAACCATGATCCAGAACTAGTCTTTGCTGATGCATTGATACAACGCGAAGCTTGGTTGTTGTGCTCAAGGTTTTAAAAACTGGGTGATGTGGAATATAATATTCCAAACTTAATAGGAACAATTGTATTGATCTTGCAATGGCTCCATGTGCCCAAGAAGTTCGTATTCACGCATGAATTCACAATATTGCTCATGTATTTCAGGTTGCATAGCCAGCTTTTTCTCTAATTGATCAAATCTTTTTGTAGCTAGCTCCTTTGAATTGTCTTTGAATGGCATTTTAACAATGTATCTTCCTTCTGGTGTCTTTCGCATTTCAAGTCATCAGCAGAGTAGTTGTGTATAGCATTACATTCTTCAATCTCCCAAAACTTCTGAAGTTGTTAATCAATATGCGTAGAAACAAAATGAGAAAATGTTGCTGGTGATGAACATTCGCGAAATACTTTCCCTGCCACAATCCAACCTAGATTTGTTTTTTATAATATGGGTGATTCGTCGGAAGGTTTAACTTGACCTATGCACATCAAATCCCAGAAGATCTCAGCACCAAGCAAAATATCGATTTTACACAGCTCATAGAATTTAGGATCAGCTAAAGTAATTGTTGATGGAATTATCCAAGAAGAAAGATCAACATGTGTGGTTGGAAGTTGTTCTGTAATTTTAGGTAAAACAAGGAAATCTAGATTCGATTTGTAAGCATTGAATCTGGATTTGATGGCTGTGTTGACGTTATATGTAGCTTAATTTGTAGATGCATTTATACCCGTAACTTGTGTAGAAACTTTGATTCGTTTAAGACCCAATCACTGACACAATGCCTCAGTTATGAAATTCGACTGAGATCCGGAGTCTAACAATGCTCTGCAATTAATTGAAGTCCCATTAGCACCTAGAATGTCAATCATCGCTGTAGAGAGAAGCACCTGACTTGGTTTTTTGACACTGCCTGAAGAATGAGCTACAGTCACTGATGATTGTGACTGCAAGTTGGGGTCAATGCATTGATTAGTTTCATTGTTGAGAGATATTGATTTTCTATCCATTGTTGCATATTCAGGAAAGTGTAATAAGGTACTGTGTGATTTGTCACACATTTTGCAAGAACCTGACTTGCATTGTCCTAATCTATGGTCTGGCTTGAGGCAGTTCAGACATAAATTAAGTTTTTTGACCTGTTTGAATCTATATTCAATAAACAGTTTCAAGAACTCTTCACAATGAAACAATGAATGTTGAGCATTGCATAAATTACATGCAGCATACTGTGACACTAAACATGTGTTTCCAAATTGTTTGAAGCCTGAACTCGCTTTCATCAATGGCTTATATGTATTCATTGTTGTTTGTAGTTTGATGATTTGAAGATGATTAGTTGAAATAACTTCAAGTACCTGACACCTACTCTGTAAAAACTGTGTAAGATCAGACAATGATGGTAGCTGATCTGATGATGCTACACATTGCCATTCACAATACGTAGTTGTGTCTAGTTTGGAACCACTAATGTGTCCCAACTATCAGTGGGTTGATTTAATGCCTTGAGAGCTCTGATGTGTCTTAGTGTACTATCTAATAACTGTCTCAAAGAAGTAGGCTATTCTCTCTCCATGTTTGGTAGGTCAAAGAGAACCTTAACGTGTTTCTCAACAATTATTTTCTTGTTTTGGAACCATTCTTGTACTAAATTCCATGCTACTGTGTAGTTGGCTGATGTAAGTTCAAGAAAATGGATGACATACGCTGTGTTACCCTTCAAAGACGAGCGAAGATAGTGAAATTTATGTGTAACAGTAGTGACTCATTGTTGTGTATAAGTGAATTAAACACTTCAAAAAATGGTAACCAATCTTTGTAACTTCCGCTAAAAAAAAGGCAAATTTATAGTTGGAAGTTTAACCAAAATATTTGTTTGTAAATTTGTTGTGGTAATTGAACTAGTTTTGTTGAATATCAAATGTTTGAAAATACGCTTTAAATCTTATGACTCTAACTTTTACTTGTCCCTTCTTACTACAAGGCACTTTATATGTGTCTGTGGCCATGTTGAAGTAACAAAGTGTTTAAACACAAGCAAAACTACAATAGCTTCAGGAAGGGATTAAATTGGACTGGACTCACTTATTGAAGAGACTTGTTTCTTGACAAGACACATTTGAAGATCTAAGTGCCTTGTTGTCAAAAGGTATTTCCGAAACCTGTATCTTGCTAGCAGATTGACTTTAATCTTTCACAACAGGTAGCTTGGCCCTAGTCCAGAGTTCTCTATTGTGAGGATCTGCAAATCCTTGAAAAGAAAGGGTTCAACCCAAACTGAGAGGAATAAGCACCTAAGTCACACACTGCCACACTGCATAGAAACTGTGATATTTAATCAAATATGACTCGCTATCCGAGCCACGGAGGACCAAAAACTGACTCTATCTGGGCCATGGACGACCAAAAATGTTTACTTATAATATTGTTTAATATCACAACTAATAAGTTCTCTCATACTACACTAATGTTAATTTTTCTCAACAAATTGACTGAGGCTGTCTTCTCTCAAATAGAGATAAACAAGCACTGTTCTTTTTTTGGAAGTGTTGGGATGTTGAGACAAGGACCCCTGTTGCAGTCTTGACATTGTTACCAACATTTCAATAAAACAAACCAAACAGTATTGATATAGTGAAACCAAAAAACCATCAGTTAGTTTGTAAAAGATTAATTTTAATGTAATTCATAAAATTAATATTCATATAATTTTATTTGATATTAGAAATATATTTTGTGGTAAACAAAGGGTTCCTGTTATTGATTCTATAGAATGAGTTTTAGGGGTTTGGGACCTCACGCTTTTTAATTCGAGTCAAAACCTCGAGTGAGCTTTTCATGAAGCTCCCATGAGTTGAATTGGGTTGAATAAACACTCCTGAGTATGGTTTTAAAAAAGCATTTGTGAAAATAGGAGAGAAGACAGAGCATTAATGATTTTCTAAGATTTACATAGTACACTTTTGCATTAAGCTGCACTGAATACTGTCTTGCACTAAGGTTTTAATATCCTCTCAATTCAACCTTTCCATTCAACAACCAATTTACCCAGTTGCTGACCATGACATTCCAATTGCCATCTGTGCAATACCTTCTTTATTGAGTTCTTGTCACACTACCCCCTCTACTACTCTGATTGTGCATTATTTCACAAACCACATCCCCAACAAGTAGAAAGAAGAGGTAAACAATGAGTCACCTCATCACCAGACACACAATACAAGGCAAAGAAATAAACATTTTCAAGCCATAAGCTGAAATAGTGAGCACATAAATATATCAATCCCAAACTCAAGTATATATTTAAAGCTCGAAAATTCGAATACTAGCAGATCCCTACTATTAACATACCAAGTTCATCAGATGGTACCAGTTTTGAGGCCATAGACCGCATAGCGATTCCACCAGCTCCTGCAAGCATTTCCACAAACTGTCCTGCAACAGAAGTTAATCTTTATCACTCGCACTAAACTGTTTAACCTTGTGAATGTGGAAAAGGAGAATAAATTTTGAAGAACTCCCCCTCCCCCATTCATCTGAAGAGAAAATTCAAAACGACTGAATGGCAACAAAAAAAAGTATTTGTTGATGTGATACTTTCTTTGTGGCAGTATAATGGTTAGAGAATCGCACCTTTTCCATGCGATGCTGCTTCTCTTTTTGATTTCTTATCCCTCCAATAGCAGGAGTAAATTAAAATAATACTGTGCAAGCTCAAAATGTTCATGTGTTTTTACAATGATATAGGGTTTTGAAACACTACAATAAAGAACAATTTGGAATTTATTAGTGTGGAAAAATATTTACATATTATGGGAATAATTTAAATTGCAATTGTATAATCTAATAGCTTATTGGGTGACCTGGTGGTCTAGGGGTAAGGTGTCAGACTTCTGTGCTGAGGGTCCGGGGTTCAATCCTCGGTCCCGGCACAGATTTATCTGATTGCCAAACCCTTCCTTCACCTCTGACAAGACGTGTATTAATCACAACTTGTGAATGTGAGTAATGCCAGGCCTCCACCGTGGTTCGGATTCCACGTTAAACTGTAGGTCCTCCATTTCATCTCACAATCACCCTACCATTGCACATTAGTGTAAGTGCGTATAAGCCGAACGGGTAGTAAGACGCGGTGCTAATAATAATAATAATAATAATAATAATAGCTTATCAAATACCGTGTTTACTATGCGCATACTGTTACAGGACTCACACATAGTTTATATTATTCTTGAAATAAGAGCTGCAAGCCCTTTTACATGTAACTTGAACATAATTTGGGGTTGTGTCATTCATAAGTTCTTAGTTATTCATTAGTCATACAAGCAAGACTTGTGTAGCTCTTAATTTACAGGTGGTGCAGATAAACTCTCATAGTAATAAACCACTTGCCTACAAAAAGCATCCAAGGGGCTGAGCTGAATGCGTACACAAAGCTGGCTGTTATCTTACTGACACAGCCTATGAATCCTATCAGTCCATCATCCCATTTCAACACTCTGCTGAATAATGTGATGGCAATCAAAGTGCCTGAAAATGAAATAACACAGTAAAAGAAACTCATATTTTTGAGAAAGTTAATTATTATATGAAAAGTACCCTTTTAAAACTGATATTTGACTCAATCAAGTAATTGAGAAATAATAGTGCATCACAAAAAAAAAAAACTCTGACTATCTAATACATAGCTATGTTTCGTTATTTTCAAAAAACTTTGGGCACTCTTGACTTCAGAATAGTAACTTAAATAAAGTGTATATGAGTGGCCTCATGTTAAAAGCATTTTTTTAAATACCAAGTTTGGGCAAACTCTTCAATTTGGTGAGAACACATATAAAAAATTAATGATCATTATACTATTTTTACTATCCTAATAAGATAGGTAAGTAGTCAATAGTTTTATCAGAATGGCATTCTTGTTTGTCCCTGTAGCTTATGAAATAAGCTGTTTACTTGCAGCACAAAGATAAATTACAGTTGCAGGTGCTTAGAAATAAGTATATTATTGTTTAGGGAGCAATGATGATACCTACCCAGGTGAAAGTTGTAAATCACTTGAGCTACGGTTGTGAATATAAATTCTGTGTTCTAAACTACAATCAGAAGCAACTCAAAAATAAATGAATAAATAGTATTTTACTTTGGAATAAATTTTTCAAAAATTATTTGTCTGTAAATCATCCTTGTATAAGTCTTTCTTAGAATTTTGAAGATATTTTTTGTTACTTTTATTAAACACTTCAGATATAAATTCCAAACAAAATTGGTAAAGCAATCTTTTTTAAATAAGGCGAATTTTCAAAAATCAGTCACTATCTAAATTTTAAAGCAAGAGTAAAAACGAAGATTTTGTCAAGAAAAATAGCCATATTCTCTCTAACTATCGAGTTAGAACCAAATCTGTCAAATGACTTCAGCTGTAACCCCAAGCATTCAAAGGGGCCGTTAAAATGGTAAAAAACACTTTTATTAATTCACGAGCATATAAAATTTGAGATCAATTATAATCTTGAGGTCGAAATGTTCAGACTTACATTATTCTCTCTTAGAAAAATTCATCAATGATAGACAAATCCTTTAACAATAATTAAAAAGGAAATTATAATTTTAAAATAATATTTGTTGTTGTAGCAATTATGAAATATTGCCAAACAAAGGCATATGTTAATGACTAATTTTTATTGTATGATGATAGGTAATAAATACATACTCACCAATCAGATGAATAATAACAGTGTAAGTGGCGTACATGCTGTAGTCAACTTCATTCCAGTTGAACTTGTAGCGGGTAAACAGATAGTTTATGGCAGATTCACCTGAAATGGATCCATATTTACTGCAGGGAAACAACATATTTACTAGTTCTTCTAATATTGTGTCAATTATAATGAATAAATGCCTTTTATGGATTAGGCTACAGAGCTTCCAACACTTGGCATTCACTATGAGAGAAAGTGTTTGCTCATAAATGTAATCAGTGTGTACAATCACTTTTTATTATTGATATTGTACTTAAAATATACTTAGCTTACCTACTCTATGCAATTAGGAACTCGAAAGTTAACTGTCACACAAACGAAAGTACACCACCATTCCCCACCTTGAGCTAGTTCTATCCAGTCCACCTCATTACACCCTATCTTTATCTTGATCTAGTTCTATCCAATACACCTCATTACACACTATCTTGATCTAGTTCTATACCAGTACACCTCATTACACCCTATCTCTATCTTGATCTAGTTCTATCCAGTCCACCTCATTGCACCCTTATCTCTTTCAAGTCCATTCTAATGCTATCCTCCCATCTACATCTAGGTCTTCTCATTAGGTTCGCCAATCAATACCCTGAAAAAGGTTACAGGCTCTACCATTTATGCTGCATGTCCTGCCCACTGTAATCTACAAGACTTGATTAGCCTAATAATTTCTTGTGATTACAGGGTATGTAACTCATTATGTAACCTCCTCCACTCCCCGATAGCCTCATCCTTCTTTGGAGCAAATATCTTCCTAAGCACCTTGTTTTTAAACACCCTAAATTTGTTTTTGTCACCACGTTTCACACCCATACACAACAACCAGTAAAATTATTGTTTGCTATATTCCGAGTTTTACATTCCTTGACAGTAGGCGAGATGTCAACAACTTACTGTATTCTTTTCCTAATTTTTAATCTAATATCGTTATTGCTAGTTAAAATTGTTCCTAAATATTTAAACTAACTAGCCCTGTCAAATGATATGTTATTTGCAGTAATATCTAATTATTATCCTCAATCTGTGTTCTCTGTGTGATATCATATACATAGTCTTTTCAGCACTCACTTCTAAGCTTACTTTCTTACTAGCCACTAGTAAAATTTCCTCATTTCTTGCAACAGCTTCTTTACTATTATTGCCCATCAAAACTAAATCATCTGCATATTCTAACAGCTTTATTGTAGCTTTTAATGTGAACCCTTCTCTACTCTCTCGCATTATCCTAATAGCATACTCTAAGGCTAGGTTAAAAAGTAATGAGGAAAGTGCATCTCCTTGTTTCAACCTATTGTGTATTCCAAAAGTGTCTGATAAGTGAGATCAAACCTGTATCCCGGCACGAGTATCAATCAAATATATCTCAATTAGATTGACAAGTTTTCTGGGTATCCCAAACTTAATTAAAATTTCATAATAATTTTATTTATTTTGTCTGACTCATTAGCCCTTTTTAAAATCTATGTATAATCGATGAACTGTCATGTTGTATTACAATTTTTTATATATCATATAATATTCAGATTACTGACCAGAAAAAAAATTAAAAGTGAATCCAATATGTAAAAAACCAACAAAAAATGTAACATTAGAAAAACATTTCACTGTAAATGTTTATCAACACTACAATGTGATTTCTCATTTGATCTTTTTTATTTGAATGTAAAAGAGGAAATGGTAATGATTGAGACACTATTATTCAGAGTCGAACACATAATATATTTGTGAACATGGTTGTTCGTCATTGGTTGAATTGGAAGTGAATACTGTTTACTTAGCTGGCAAAATAGCTAGTGTTACTTTATATATGACTCAATTGAAGCTTAGCAGTCAATTGCCTTGCAAAAGAAGTTCAAATTTCCATTTTATTAACCTTTTTAATGCCACATCTACACTGAATTTGTGCGCAAGGAGTGCCAGGTCTTTTTCAGGTTTTGTGTGCAAGAATTTCACAGTTATTTCACCATTGTTGTTTGGTTATACAAGAGAAAAATAGCCAAACTGTTATTTACATAGCAATCTTTCTAATATCTTTATCCACATTTATTGTTATTTAATAAAGGAGAATGTTTAGTGACATACCCTATATATTGAATAACACCATAAACAAATCCTAAAAGCTGATCTCATCGGCTCTAGCACTTTTAAAGGTAATAGACGAAGCTGATCAAGGCACTTTTAACAAGAAAATGCAAAGCTGATCAGATTGACTTGGGGGCACTAAGAGGGTTGAGTTTTACTTAGTCAAAGTTTGGTACCCTGACTTTGCAACACATTGTATTAATAAAAATGTGATGACATAAGATCTAGTGTTTTTTTTAGCACTGCGCCTTACTACCCGTCTGGGTTATACACTTAGGTACTAATTATGCTAATGATTTTAGGGATTTGGAAGGTTATATTTAGAAGATGTGTACCCACATTTGTATGGAAAAAGAGTGGAAAACCATTTTGGGAAAAAAACTTCAGTATATCTGACAGGTCTGGACCTCAATCTTCCCATTACCAGCAGTCTAGTCTACTGAAAGAGTAGCACCTTAGACCATGCAGCCACTGAAGTGGGTATAAGATCTGTAAAACATTAGTATAAAATATTGGGTTTCAGTAGATTCTTATTAACTGGAAACACATTATCACAAAAAATCTTGTGGATAAAAAGATTGATGAACGTTTAATACTCACCAAACATAGGTCCAACGAGAACAATAGAAAGAATCATAATCATAATAACCCTCATTCTTCTGTTTCCTTTCCTCTGCTTGAAGGCAACCTGGAGCGTATCTTTGACGTGGCGAATATCAAAAAAGTCTTTGAAAAATCCCACTCCTTCAGGTCTTGGTATTGGTGGTCTAGTTTCTTTCACACTTAATATACCGTATGTGAATCCCATCACATATAACACAGAAGAAAGGGAGAACATACCATAAAAACCTATTTTCTGAAACAATATTCCACTGAGAGCTATCCCAAATGGCATGCCAAGCGACACAAACACGTTGACAACTCCCATACGAAATGTACGCATTTCATCTGTTGTGACATCTGCAACATAACTGAACACTCCAACAAACATGGTGGCCCATCCTCCAGTCAACGCGGGAAAGAGTGCTTCAACAACTCCTGCCGCTTCCATGGGGAGTTCCATGAAGAAGTAAGTACACACAATGAGCCCTAAGCTAGTCAGGAACTCACCAATAATGGGAATCAGTAAACAAGGCTTTCTACGAGCATGCCGATCGCTCCATGATCCAAGAAACAAAATAATTACCGCCGGGAAAGAACTCGAGAGAGCCATCTTCCAGACAGTCATCCATGCTACAAGTTCTTGCACCCGCGTCTCTTCGGTGGTATAGTTGGCGGTGTGACGTGCTGTCAGCTCTGAACAAATGTGTTCGCCATAATTCAAATTCACCTGACAAGCTTTCTCTAAGTTCAAGTTTTGAGTGGCTAGCCCTGCTAAAACACTGGGCATAACATAACAAGCCAATATTGGTTCCACAGTAATGTTACTACGAAGGTACACACATTTTTCTTTTAAACTCATTTCTTTCCAGTTGACCGATGATGTATTGTTGGCATTTTGATCCTTACTCGGTTGATTTTCCATTATTATACTGAACAATAATACTTAAAAAATTAATACTGATAAAGTTAACTTTATATTATAGAACAATGAAATATATACATAACTTTTCAGACAGCCATTTTGCGAGTGATTTTCAGACTGTTAAGAATAGATTAGTGGTAGCTGTAACTCTAATATGTCATGTGTAGGTTTAGGTCTCCCACACTCTATTATTATCTTTGTTGTACACACCACACTCAGATTAACATCTGAAATATTGCCCTGGCCGCTCCAGACCGGTCAAACTTGACAAACCACTGTTGTTGAACTCTCACAAGTCATTCACAGCATACACCTTTATTTAACTATTTGATTAACAATCCCAGTATCACATAACTGTTGCAACCTGATGTTTGTTAATGTTGATGATAACACCTCTCTGGTTACTGTTCTGTGACTATACAACCTGAGAAGAGGGGAGTGGGAGGGATTTTTTAAACCTCATGTGTTGTTAGTATGAAGGTCAATGTTGGCTAGTCCCATCCATAGCCTCGAGAGGAAAGAGAGGGGAACGGTAATTTACCACTCTACTACGTCTTTGCTGACCTTCACACAAAGGATGCTGCAACATTATTACTACTACTAATAGCATTAGCAATTCATTGTGAATACTCACACCCACCTGACTGGCATTTCAATGCTATTGTTTGGGATTTCCATCACAACATTTATTTAATCGCTGGGAAAGAGGACTTCACATTTTATAAATATGCTGTACAAGGAAATAACACTAAACAATATATAACATCAAATGCTAGAATTAATACCTACATAAAAATAAACTAAAACCTACTGGTATCTCTTTGAGGTAATATTTTTATTTATGATGAAATTTAAAACTCCTAAACGCATATCGGTAATGAATGTTCAAGACTTTAAAAAAAAAAGGCAAAATAAAACTACAACTTTATTTTGTTCCCAAAATTTGGAGAGAAAAAAAAGTTATGTTATTTGGTCTGTTCAATTTTTTTAAGCCTGTTTGGGTTATACACTTATGTACTAATAGCGTTAATGGTTTTAGGGATTAGGAAGGTTGTATTTAGAGGAAGTGTACCCACATTTGTGTAGAGGGAGAGTGGAAAACCAGTTTGGAAAAACCACCCTCAGTACACCCGACCAAGATTCAAATCTCCATGTCATCGGCAGTCTAGTCTAACATGATAATAGTGCATTAGACCATGCGACCACCAAAGCAGGTTACTTAATTTTAATAGTAAATGATGCTTTCCCTAAGTTATTTCAACTACTGTGCTAAGTACTCTGATATACTGACTGAAACATGTAAGGTAATTATGCCTTTTATATGAAAGACAATGAACAAAGGATAGGAAATGAATAACTGTGGAAACTTTTATTATCTGTTTCAGTTTATAACAACACACTAGCCTGCTTCAGTGGCCGCATGGTCTTAGGTGTCAACATTGTGTTAGACTAAATTGCCGATGACAGGGAGATCGCCATTTGAATCCTGGTCAGGTGTACTGTGAGTGGTTTTTCCACTATCCTTCCATACAAATGTGGGTACACTTCCTCTAAATTCAACCTTCATCATCCCTAACTCATTAGTTTAATTAGTACATATACTTATAACCTGAAAAGGTAGAAAGAAGTGGTGCTACAAACACACTACGGCAAACTGGTGTGGTATAAAAAATTGGTAACACCAAAAGAACCAAACAAAACTAACCGGTATGTATATAAAAACATTAAAAATGAATGTATTGTCAACATGTCGAAACATTTTGCCTTGGTGACCTGGCGGTCCAAGGGTAAGATGTTGGACTTCTGTGCTAGGGGTCCGGGGTTCAATCCTTGGTCCCGGCACAGATTTATCTGGTTGCCAAACCCTTCCTTCACCTCTGAGAGAACGTTTATTAATCACAACTTGTGAATGTGGTGAATGCCAGGCCTCCACCGTGGTTCGGATTCCACGTTAAACTATAGGTCCTCCATTTCATCTCACAATCACCCTACCATTACACATTAGCGTAAGTGTATATAACCCGATCGGGTAGTAAGACGCGGTGCTAATAACTGACTAACATTTTGCCTTGTTAGTAGTTAAAGTGCTATTTAGACTGATTTGTAATTTTGTTTTTTCTAAAACTAATATTGTTTACATCCCTTATAATGATATAGATAGTTGATGATTTATTCGTCTCGCGATTGGGAGCCTATTATAATTAAATTGAATGTTTGTTGATATAACTGGTATTTATAGTTCCGTGATCGAGCGCCAATTATTATATTTTGGGCGCCTATTATAATGCTATTGTAATGTTGGATGTATAATTGGTTTTTTATAGCTCCGTGATCGAGCGCCAATTATTATATTACGGTATTATTCACATATAATTGTCCCGCGATTGGGTGACAATTATGATGATATGGAATAATATTAGATATAATTGGTATTTATAGCTCCATGTTCGAGTGCCAATTATTGTGATATGGAATTGTTGATGATATAAATACAACTGTTTATGTTGTACACACTTTATTTAAATAATTATTTCTTCCCTTACACTTTGTTTGAAATTAAACTATATATTGACTGTTATTACTTTTCACCTTATCGTTGACACACATTTACTCTCTACGTCTATTCTCGCTAATTCAGCGGCACATTTTGTCTACGTCTAGTCTTTTTCTCTATGTCTACTCTCGCTAATTCTGTGACACTTTCTGTGTATCTTCATACGCACATTTAGCTTATATGCGGACGTGTCCCTTGCTCCTTGGACCTCTCGTGACACTGTCAAGAGTAACCAATCAGGTACGTCTCTGCAACAGGTGCATTGAAAGCCAGCTTCCTATTGGATATAGGGAGCTGGCTTTTCTTGCTTGTTTGTTAAATACTGTGGAGTTATATTTTGAGAATAATAAACAAGTTTTTATGGTGAAATCCTTTTAGACTATTCTGCGAAAACGCGTGATTCTCCATGGATGAAGTAAAAGGATAATTTACATACGATACTTTAAAGAAAAATACCTTCATCCATGACTTTTCAAATATATATGAGAGCAGTCCAAAAATCAATTACGTTATACCCTCCTTGTAAGAATACCATAAATTTAATTTGGGAGGAGGGAAAGAGATAAAAGGTATTTAAGCTATTATTTCTATACTTTTATCCAATTAGGGATTTTAGGAGCACTTTTAGTCTCCAAACCTTTTGGATATCAAGTTGTAAGCCTGGTTTAAAATTTAATCAACGCATTCAACTCATCTTCAGTGCATGTTTTAAGCTTTTATCAACATTATTTGTAATTTTGGGTGTAAAATGCTTTGCTTGCTTCCCCCTTCTCTCCTTATGGGTGCGTCAGGTACAAAGCGATTAAATGAAAATAACTAAGTTGTCAGATCAGGCAAACATCAAACCAATACTGGAAATATACTTGATTTTATTTTTGATACTGGAAATATAGGAATATAGTTGAATTTTTATTCATATACTGGAAAAATAAGTTCACATTCAGTGGAATGTTAACTACAGCAGTTTGCAACAATGTATCGATGCACACTAAAAAAGGGCAGTGGTGGCTACTTGCCTCACCAAGATGTAATGTAGTCTTTTTAAGTTAGTGTAAGTCTGTGTTCCAAACATTTTTAATACTATTTTTTATGACCTTTGTTAATTGCCTTGAACCAACATAATCATGATGTTAAAAAAGATGTCTTCTCAGGACTTCACATAATTCTTAAGAGGGCTATATTAGGGCTAGGAGAGGGTTTGCCTCAGGTGGCCCGGGGGGAAGTTCCCAATAGGAGATGTCAAGATTGTTTTAGCAATGAACCCCTCTTAAAGCAATTTAATTGGATTATAGCTGATAGGAATTTTATAAGACTCAAATAAGCTACGGGCATGTATCTTGACGAGGAATACAAAATTACATTACTAATCATACTTTTGGGGTATGGGTGTAGGATTTGACCTCTACCACCACTCAATTCGGTGGGGCCCTGGGTTAATAGCTAGTTTGGTACCTTTTCCTCCTGAGGAGTATATTGTAATATGAATGGCACTGTGTGATTACAGAGAACTATATATATATTGTTTTGACTATCAAGTAGGCTATGGTTTATATATAATTATTTTTGTGTAGGTTTACTGGATTAAAAAAATAACAGACCTGATATATACTGTAATTTCAAAACTCTCGTCTAGTAGACATCCTGTACAAGCCATATTTTTAGAAATGATAGTATATTTGAAAATGTGTGTATTTGTTTCTTTATAAAGACTAATGTAATCATGAAAACTTGTATATATAGTTAACCTAACTTAGAATATTATATTATTAATGATATATTCATTTGTCTATAACCTTTTATAATATTTTAAATAAACACTTTTTAATTAAACTTGGCTACAAAAAAAACCCACCTGAAACCTGTCAAACCAAGTAGGTCAATACCACACACAATAGAGCGGTTATGTTATGAGTCATCAAGGCACATAATCAAACACTTGAAATTAATTTAATAAACTTATTATAGGGCTATTGTTCCCAAATCTATGAACTATTCAAATGATATGGCAGGGGAAGGAACATATTTATCAATCTGGCTTTAAACACACTTGATGTTTATAAACTAACAAGGATTTATACTTAAGGTGAAAAAATCCTGGAGTTGCATGTGTACTGCCTTTTAATGACCAATTTACCTAAGTCAATAAAAATGTTATTGCACTATGTGAACAAGTGTGCAATTATAAGTTACGGTTGCAATTTTTTTTAGCAGTAAACCTTACTACCCATTTGGGTTGTACATTTATTTACTAATTACATCAATGTGTTAAGGATGAGGAAGGCTGGATTTATAGGAAGTGTACCCGCATTTTTGTGGCTGGAGAGTGGATAACCATTTAGGGAAAAAAACCACCCCCAATAAACCCGACCAGGATTCAAACCTCAATCTGTCTGTCATTGGCAGTCTAATGTATTGACAAAGAGCAGCGGTTCTCAAACTGGGCTCTGCGAAGGGGTGTCAAGGGTTCTGTGAGACAATCATGTGTAATGGAGGGAAAACATTATAAATGTTTCTAAATTTGTATGCTAAAAATTCATTAACATCAATTTCACTAGCAGCATATCCAATTTAATAATGAGGAAATTAAAAAAAAATATTATTATGATAAAAATGTATCAAAAAGTGGATAAGTAACCAGTACATTTTGAAGTTATATTATATTGTTTTTCCCATGAAAAATATGAAATAAAAAAAAAAAGTGTTTTAGTATTAATTTATAACATGAGCTTACTACTCAAATATATACATTTTTTAAAGCTCAAAAACTTGTATATTTGTAGAGGGAAAGGGGATGAGACATAAACCAAAATAATGTTCTTAAATAGGTTTCATCTTCTTCTGTGTGATAAAATAGTTTGAGAACCATTGCCTTAGAACATGCAGCCGCCAGAGCAGGTAGTTGTCATTAATTTATTTTAAATCACAAAGGTTTATCAGTTATAGCTTACAAGGTGTCAAACTTAATTATTTTCACTTTTTATTGGTCATTATTAAGAAAAAGTGATGTATTTATGGTGATGAAACATTATCCAGCAGGCAACACACATGAAATGAAAATTATGAAATAATTCTAATATGTGAAAGAAATTATATTTTTTGATTAATACACAGTTCAATAGTAATCAAATTACACAATTTTCAATTATACACAAGTACTAATATTATGCTTGTTTGAACTATTTAAATCTTACAATAACCAATTAAGGCCACAGAATAAGAAGAGTTGATTTTTAGAAGATACATCACCATCAGGATGTTTGAACCCTGCCCTTGCTTGTCTAAAGTGTAGCTCACTAGCCTTGAGCTAACTTTGCTGTTAGTGATAATTGTTGTAATTGTCTTGTATAAAATACAATATAATTATTTGTATTTGAATGGAAATTATTATTTCCAACTGAATAGAAGATATTATATACAACATTTCTTAGCTCAAATCATCAAAGAAATGAAGATTTTTTTAGCACTGCTTCTTACTAGCCATTCAGGTTATGCGCTTATGTATTAATTATGCTAATGGTTTTAGGGAATAGGAAGTTTATATTTATAGAAAGTGTACCCACATTTGTGTTGAGGGAGTATGTAAAGCTTTTTTTTGGAAAAAACCCTCCTGCGTGCACCCGACTGAGATTCAAACCTCGATAGTCAATATCCTGTGAGAGTAGCGAGTTAGACAATGCAGCCACCAAAAGGATGGGGGGAAAAGAAATTTAATAAGAGGAAATTTGATTTGAAAACATATTATGTATGAAATTTTGAAAACTACAATACAGTAAAGGTTTGTGAATGTCACTTTTCAAATGCAAAGCGAAGCTTGAAACATTTGAAGCAAAGTCAAATTCAAAGATAAGGTTTGTTTTGCTATCATATGAAAATACTTTTTTATTTTTAAAATAATCAGGTAGGTTTATGGAAAATAATAAAGCATATTATAGTATTTTATACTGATGTATTTGAATTTATCTATGCTAGTCGGTGTTAGAATACTGTTTAATAACTATTCTAAAAATAATAATAATATGTTAAAGATATGTCATATTTAGTGAGATACTCCAAATATGTTCATAATATAGCAAAGTTTTATTCTTAATTTCAAAATGTTTCAAAGGTAGTTAGGTTATTGTGGGTATCAAAGTCGAAGCAAAGAAGATTTGAGTTTTGGCATCAATATTTTGAAGTGCTGCACATCCCTAGCATACAGTAATACAAAAGTTAAACAACATGTACACTTTGTTCACCCTGAAAGATAGCAGTGACCAATTACAGTATCGCCCAATCTTACAAGCTGCACCATCATGTCAAGGTAAGCTTGCTACCTTTCAGGGTGAACAGAGTGTACACAAAAAAAATTCTGGGGCTCAACTTTAACTTTGACTTACAGTAGTTCGGAATCCGGGAAGTTTTACTGTATGTTGAAGTATATCACTTTTGTTTGTGTTCAATGATATGATATACACAGAAGCGGATTTACACCGTAGGCCCACTAGGTATGGGCCTAGGAGCGGCGGCTTTAGGAGGCGCCACATTTTGGATTTTGTTTTTAATAATTACGTTTAAAAATTATTGACAAACATTATTGAAATAGTTCAAGTTAAAGTCAGAACGACAATATTTCTGTTTAAATAACAGTACTTTGCAATCACTTTGTAATTGACTTCATTTTCCCCATCTTCATGATGTTAACTCAAGCTACTTTAGGACATTTCTGATTATCTTTCGCAGAAATATTTTGTCGAATACTAACTTCCGCCCCCTCACTCCCCAACACATTTTTCCTCTGAAACTTCCTAAAGCTCTTGAAAATAATGGGGGGGCGGAGGGGGGCACATATTATAACTGTGCCTAGGAGCGCAAATTTTTTAAATCCGCCACTGGATATACATTTGATTAAACATATAATACTGTCTTCAATACATTTTTTTTTAAACAATAAAAATAGCCATTTTTGTTAGCTATAATATTATATTAACACATATTATCCACTTGTAGAAGGACATTCCAAACCCCTATGGATCAGGTTTGATTCGGCAAGCCATAGTTATATACTGTTATGAAGCTGCACATTATTAAACTGATTCTAAGCATTTTGGAATTGGTCAGATTTGATTCAACCAAAAACAGTAGGAACATAATGAATTTTTATTCTTTAAATTGAAAAATGACACCTGGACATGGGAATAGGGATGTGGTCGAAATAAAGGTATCGATACTGTACTCATTAAAGGTATTGGAACAAAAATATTGATACCGTACCAGTATCGAAAGTAAAGTACCGATAACAGTAAGTATCGGTATCGAAATTTTAATCTAGAATTTTTTTTTATCAAGTAATTATAATTTCAACTTTTGAATCATAATTATTGTATTTTCATATTTATTTAAACACTGAAAATTATAGTGGTTTTTAATATTTTAAAACAAAATTTAAAAGATGCTTGTTAACTATTCACTTCTGGAAGATACAATTTTTTAACTACATTCGTCGTTTATATACTCTACCAAGATAGATTATTAACTACTGACAAACAATAGAAGAATGGGCGCCCTTTTCTGCTTCATCTGCTTAAACAACGCACATAAACTTTTCTTCTTCGTTTGCTTGGGGCACCCATAAGTTGGGTGAATTCATTGAGCTCTACAAAAGCTTCTCTGGTTTAGTTTGTGATGACCGTTTTTATTGATAAAGGGGTAGTAGACTGGTCACCACTCGTCCTGTCAGTCTATATTGATAAACAAATATGAAAGAACAGCTATGATGAGCTAAAATAAGATTGAATGCTAGAGTTGCTTCTTGTTTGTCATACAGAAAATGAGTGAGAATTGAGAAATAGTGTCATTTGTTCTTCCTCCACAGTCCACCCTAATAAATATATTTTAATCCCAGCATGAGTGAAGAACAAAAAAGTGGTTTCTTTCGATACTGAAGTGTGAGTACAAATATCAGTAAAATTATCGAGTAAAAACATACTAGTATTGAAAGGAAAATATCAATATTAGTAAAGAATTGATACTTTTTTCACATCCCTATACAGGAATCGAATCTGGGAACTTTGACTTAGTACGCCAATGCTTTAACCACTTAGCTATCCAAGAATCATCCCTTGCTCAGAGTCATTCTCCATTCATATTTTAAGCCAGAGTTTGTGATGGATGTGCGGAAATCGTCAGCTACATATGTGTGATCCATTAAGATTACAATCTATCAAATAACGCAGCCATCTTCAACTTGGGAGGACTCTATGTTGTCAATAGTACAATTAAAACTGTACAAATGCGCATATAATGATGGATTAAATATAAAAGCTATTATATTTGATAATTACGGTTATATCCGCATCTAAATATCATATTCTCTCAGATAGAAGAAGCAACTGGAAATTGGAACATATACCCTCAACACACTACATTTATTTGTTCACATTGTATAATGTTTAATGCTACACTTTTGCTATACTGAGATTTTGGTGGGAAAAAAGTTTATAAAATACAATTTTTTTTATTATTAACAATGATACCATTTTACTATATTATTATTGTTTTATATATATTGATAATTTCAATAAAATAAATGACAGCTGCAAATTCCACTACTTGACTTACGAATACATGAAAGTAGATCTATTAAATTCTCTAGCAGTTAGATAAGGTTCTTGTAAATTGAACTGTAACTTAAGTATTATTACAAATGTCATAGAATATCAAATGAACTTAGGCCTACTTATTATCTCCAGTGCATTAGCCTGGAATACACATATTCCTACCAGTACCAGAGATTATCGTGGTGAAAAGATAGGAAACAAAATTGCCACATTTTATAAACTATAATAATTATTAATTAATTTTAAAAAAGATTTGCATCCGAGAGGTAAAAGATTTTGAGCTGAACTGATGAGAGAAGAAAACTATGCCCCTAAGCCCCCAACCAGATTTAACAAACATTTAAAAAAATAATATTATATAAGTTGATAGACATCCACATGTTTTGGGAAGGACTTATAAGCTTTAGAAACATGTTCAAAAGTACAAATATCTATGCTTCAACTTGTATACAGCTCCTGACATACCTTTACAAAGTCTTGGTGAGTATATGATATATTTTTTTTTAAATTTGAACTAAACATGTTTTATATACTTTTGAGATTCAATCTTTTTGATCATCTTCGAAACCTTCATTTTTATGGTATGGCCTTGGTTGGAACTCGTTTTTTGGTGTTTGTTTAAAAGTTTCAAGAGCTTGATTTTGTCCAGAAGCGATATTCTTTTTTTCTTTGTTCTCCATCTTATACATGAACCTAAAATATAGAATACATTGCATGACATATGATATTATAGAATAAAATTACCATAAGTAGTCTGGGTATACCAGATGTGAGATTGCACCTTCAGATACCAAACGTTTTGTTATGCCATATACAACGTGAATCTAAAACATGGCATCAAACTTTGGCAGGCTATTCTTTGGGTGAAAATAGAAAAATTCACATTGGCAATCTAGGGTCCATCTTTAATAATAAGGGCGGTATACACCCCTAAAAATAGAGCTAAAAACGACTGTTGTGTGAAATATTATGAAAACTGCTTAGGGTATTAAAACGAATATTTGTATACTACTTATTGAAACCTTGATCATTAATAAATTAAATATGCTGTTACCGTTATCCATCCCCATTATGTAAAAAAGGGGGGTTGTACGACTTTTTTCTGCAATAAAATATGTAAGAGTAAATATTGCCAATTTTGACTTAAGATTACAAAACATGGAGTAAAAATTAACAAAAAAGGTGTCTTAGAGGAATTGTCTAGCTTTCCCCGTTTCCGAGATAATCACACAAGTTTGAGCTCAGAGACAAATGTATCTAATACAGCTAGCAACACGGCTCCCTACCTGGCAGGAATTAATACTTGTCTTTGAAATCAAACATGCATGATTATCTCGGAAACGGGGAAAGCTAGACAGTTTCTTCAAGACACCTTTTTTTGATTAAATTTTACTCCATGTTTTGTAATCTTAAGTCTAAATCGGTAATACTTACTCTGACATATTTTATTGCAGAAAAAAGTGTTACAACCCCGTCTTTTTTACATGATGTGGGTGGGTAACAATAACAGCACATTTAATTTATTAATTATCAAGGTTTCAATAAGTAGTATACAAATATTCGTTGTAATATCCTAAGCAGTTTTCATAATATTTCACAAAACAGTCGTTTTTAGCTCTATCTTTAAGGGTGTATACCACCCTTAATATTTAAGATGGACCCTAGGTTGCCAATGTGAATTATTCTATTTTCACCCAAGGAATAGCCTGCCAAAGTTTGATGCAATGTTTTAGATACATGTTTTATAAATGTCTAGTGTTTACAGTTAAGATGATAATATTATATAATTTAAATATAAATAAACTTTTACAACATTCATTATGCTTACTACACATGCAATGCATTTTATATTAAGTAAAACGTGCACGCTTTAATATCTATAAATTACACTTTTACAATAAATCAACAACAGTAGGAACACTTATAAAGAACATGTTTGAAAATATAAACATATTTTTTGTGGTCTATAGTGTTAATATTTTACTACATATATTATTAGTATTATTTTATCAATATTGATTCTATCTATCAAAAGTGACAGCTGCATACAGGCTCGTTGAATTGGTGGAGGTAAAACTATGTGAAATGTAACGAAAGAAGAAAGAAGTTTTGCCCTTCATTGCAAACTTTTGTTTTAAATATAAAGTGTTATGGACCCTATTTTAGTTGAGAGAAAAAGTAAATAATCAGCCCTTCACCTCCATTAGTTATAGATTTTTTTAATATATTTTATATATCCATTCCTGTTTCCAACCTGGGGTCTGGGTCAGTTTTTTATTCAAGCCATATATTTTCCACTATCGGCTGGCTAGGCCTGTCATAGCTTCATATGCCTAATAATCTAACTTAATACTAGGACAACATCCAGTTCCCGGCTGTTAATTAATCACTGTGAAAGGGTAAACCCACATTTCACCAATGATACATCTTTAGGCCATACCAAGAATCAAACCTTGGACCCTTAGCTCAGTAAACAGGCACACTACCGACTGACCTAAAGTGTCAGATATTAACTATAAATGTTTTCAATAGTGCTACCTGTTCTAAAACATGTATCCTTCATTTTAACTGGTCATTCTTTTCATTGTGACCTATTTGAGTGAAAGACACAAATGTAATAGTAACAATGATAAAATTTCATAACAGGGCTGTACACAGATTTTATTTTTAATTCAGGGAAAGAAGGGGGCTCATGGTGGATTAATTAATTAATCTTGACCCACTTTGGTGGCCAAATGGTCTAAGGCGTCATATTCTCATTAGAATGGACTACAAATGACAGGGTGATTGGGGCTTGAGTCCTTGTCGGGTCTATTGAAGGTTTTTTTTCTTATATGGTTATTCACTCTTCATCCACGCAAATATGGGTATAATTTATCTCAATTCAACCTTCCTCATCCTTAACACACTAGCGTAGTTAGTGAATATGTGTACAACCCGAAAGGATAGTAGAACATAATCTTAAAAACAATCCTTATTTGTAAGTTTTTTTTATAGATATAAAATAAATCTATCAGATTTAAATTCCATAAGATGTACTTATGAGAATAATGAATGGGATGTGTGGATAGTAAAGGTTTTGTCAGCCACTATTGAATATAGTTGATTGTGTGTTGTGTAAATAACTAGTGTTTGTACAAAAAGAACATAAGAGATACACATGGCACAAGAATCACATGAATTGTATTGTTTATGCTGTCCAAGCACATAATTATTTATTGACTTTGTAAGGTTACACTATTTATTCAATGGGCAATTGTCAATCTTGACCAATGTGCCTCTACCAATGGCTACACCAATGCCTGGTACTTACAATAGTAGCCATTGATGCAAACTTGACTATAGGTTATGAATGACCAATATTTAAGCATGTTTTGAAGTTAAACTTCAAAACATGCTTAAATATTGGTCATTCATAACCTATAGTCAAGTTTGCATCAATGGCTACTATTGTAAGTACCAGTCATTGGTGTAGCCATTGGTAGAGGTGCGTTGGTCAAGATTGATAATTGCCCATTGAATAAATAGTGTAACCTTAAAGTCAATAAATAATTCAGAGAAAATAAAAAAATATGTGTGGGGAACACTTGAACGTTTCTATCGATAACAGGTAGATAAAGGTTCAAATCTCAGCCAGGTTGCAGAGTTTTTTTTTCCAAAATGGTTTTCCACTATTCCTTCAAGAAAATGCAGGTACACTTCCTCTGAAGTCAACATTCCTCATTCCTAACTCATTATCATAATTAGTACATATGTGTATAGCCTGAACAGAAAGAAATACAAGATGCTAAAAAAATAAAAATAGAAGAGTTGTGTATAAACTAATACCTTAAGAGCATTCATCATAGCAGGCTCAGCTCCCAGCTTGCGTCTGTGTGTGTGTGCACGAGATATGGGATTAAAAGGTAAAAGACCTACAATATGCCAGAAATGTGTGCAGTGAATTCGTATTTGAATGATTACTTGAAATTTTCCACGGTGACGATGGGGGACAAAGCGACAAAGTTTCTTGTTAATAACTACAGTATGTCCCTACTATGACGGAATGAAGATTTGTGCAGAATGCTTATCTGTGAAGCAACTCTAAAATGGTCAAAAACTACCTTTTCACTGCAGTTTGTACCTAAATATCACTTTATATTTAAACAATGTTCTGTATTAGGAAAGTCTATTAACTCTTTATATCCATTGATGTTTAATAAGAAATGCTCCAGGTGCAATATTTGTGTAAATTTACTATTTCTAACCAACTGTATCACAGAATTGATTGGCATGTGATGCATGATCTTAAGGAACTGTGATTAATTATTTTGATTGAAATTATTTAAGCAAAACTATTATTTATATGTTTTTATGTCCTATTGTAGTTTTCCTTCTAGTCAACTCACATGAATATGATGGCAGGAGGAGTCATAAGAACGGCGCTCATGATGTAGATAGTTCCTATTAGTGTCTCCTGGGTGTTTGCATACACTGTGTTGTAAACAGTGCTGTAGAGGATCGGTGTAAGAGCATCGCATACTCCAAACAAGGAGTTCAACTGGCCTGTAATGAGAACACCACCACAATCAAATGTTTATAAGAGGCAAAATAGAATCATTGTTAAATATTAATATTTACAGAAGTTGAAAGCTACCATTTTACATACTATTTGAATATAATAAATTATAGGATACATTTAATTAGAAAATTTTAATAGAAACATATGATATGAGTAAAAAAGAAATAATAAGTGAGATGGTATACAATTGGTAAAGAACATTCAAAATATTACAACATATAAACATAATATTTTAGGTATTTAACAAAAGAAATTAAAAGCTAGTATAAAATTGAAAGAAATTTAAATGTATGTATTGAATATTTTGGTAGGAAAGTATTTACATGTTAAAAATAAAATACCAACATCTAAAAGATGTATTAATTGAAACATTTTAAAGAATAAAATAATGTTAAAGTCAAGTAGGTATAGATTGTAAGAATAAAATACATACAATTTTTCTAAAGATAGATGTTTATATGATTCAAGCATAAAAATAAAATATGTACAATTTTTAACGTGTGTAAAAAACTCTTTTTAACAAATTTTAATTGATACACGTACATTTTCTCACAATTTTTTTTTTGTTACATACCTAAAATATCATACTTGTTCGACTTATGTTTATATATTTTGTAATATTATAAATGTTCCTACCTATTGTATACCAACTCACTTATTTCTTTCTACATGTATCATATTTGTTTCTATTAACATTTTCTAATTAATTGTATTCTCTAATCTATTCTTTTCCTTATGCTTCTTAATAAAATATTAAAATGTTTTTCAAAATATACTATTTGATTGCTTGTGGAGGTAGCTTTTTTTTTCTCTCAACATTATAAACTCCAGTTGAGTGTTAAAAAAACTTGCTTGTACTTTACACTCGCTCGTACTTTGTGGTGAGTCCGCTTCCTCTTCCTTGTATCTTTGTTGGTTTTCTTATATAAGTCTCTCATGCACAACCTCCTCTTTCCTTAGGCCATTCTGATCCATCACAGTTTTGTTGATGAATAAAAATGTTCCTTGCAACTATTCTTTTTCAACTTCATCTCAAATTGTCTACTCTCATATGAACCATCCTCTGCTCTATACTATTGTGTATTAGCTTCCTGAACATATTACACAATATCTTCTTCTTTGTATTTTTTTTAGCACCGCGTCTTACTAGCCATTCAGGTTATATGCTAATGTACTAATTAAGCTAATGGGTTAGGGATGAGGGAACTTGAATTTAAAGGAACTGTATCTGCATTTGTGTAGAGCGAGAGAGTGGGAAACCATTTTGGAAAAACCACCTCAGGACACCCGACTGAGATCTAACCCCAATCTTCCCGTCATCGACAGTCTTGTCTATTGTGGGAGTGGTGTCTTAGACCATACGGCTAATGAAGCTGGTTTTATTCTTTGTCTATTCTTGTAAATATTACCCCCTTAACACCTTTATCATCTTTAAGATACTTTGATACACTCCTTTATAATCTCCAAGCAGCCTTGATATACTCTCCTTTATAATCACCAAGCACCCTTGATATACTCTCCTTTATAATCTCCAAGCAGCCTTGATACTCTTCTTTATAATCTTCAAGCAAATTTGATATATCCTTCTCTCCTTCCCTACTCTTTATTTCACCTATGACCTCAATTGCTACTAGTGCATTTTCTCCTATGCAGGTTATTCCCTTTGAAGAAGCACCCAACTGAACACCTATCCCTTAATACACTAATTAATTAAGTACCTGCCATCTTCCTGAATTCCTAGCCTCTACTCTACAAATTTTACAGAACTAATTTTAGATATTTAATCACTAATCCTATCAACTATTACTTCAATTTAAGGAGAAAAGAGAAAAAAAGAAGTGTATTGACTATGGACTACCTTGCTAGTTGAGAACAAATAACTAAGGAACCCTTTGTTTATAAGTTGAATTCAGTACTAGTTTAATGACTAGCCTGCGATTAAGAATTTAAATGGTCAACTTTAGAAAACTATAGCCCAAAAGGTGCCACAACTTACCAATGTCAGTAGTTGGTACCAGTTTGCTAACTATGGAGCGCATTGCAATAATTGTCACTCCACCAAAGATTTCAATTAATGGACCTAAAACACAATTCAAGAGCATTAATAATATGATACAATTGTAAAAAGGATGATCTGAGAAATTATAAACCATGTAGTATCTATATGACATAGTATTGTACCTCCTTTTCTGTTCTAATCCAAAATGTAGATTTGTTTGAATTAAAATATAAGATTAAATGTATATAAATAAACTACAATAAAATAAATTTAATTTACTACTGATTTACATAAAATTACATTTAAATGAATTTAATTACAAATCAGTCTCGAGAAATAATGCATTACTAGTAATTATGCAAGTCTTAACACTTTAAGCAAAACTATAAAAATAATGATAGGAATGGACAGTTACCATATCACATTTAGAACAAAACCTATGATGATAACAATGTCATAACTTTACAGCTATTTATACAAAAGCCTTATTATGTTCTAATTACTTACTTTACTAGAGGCTTTTTAGGATTCAAAAACAATTTTATTTGGAGTTAAGTCGTGTGATTATATAATCAGTTGTTTCAGAGAATCCACATTAAGTATACATGATACCAAAAACCAACTATGTTCATATAATAACTACAGTATAAACTCAATTATCTGAGGTAATTGGGGCAGCAATTCCCTCAAATACTGGAAAACTCGGTTACTAGAGACTTTGTTGATGTTAAATGAACAAATAAAAATTCAAATATTGCATTATGCTTCATAAATAAGGTTTTGGAAATGTATTGCAGTAAATAAAAGTAAATATCATAAATAGTGTGTAAAATAAAAATGCTAAAAGTTTGTGTAAAATGAACTTAGATCAAAACACGACTTAAAAGATAATTAGTTAGCTGCACCACATAAGATAATAAACATAATGTATACAACAGGAAATGACTCTCCACATTGTTTGTAGATGTGAACTAGCATAGATGTTGTGTGTCTTTAACACTGGTTAAAAAAAAGTGTGCTAGTGGAGGCACGGTTAATCCATGTTTTACTGTATACATTTAATAGAGTCTATAAATTATATATAATGACAACTTACCTAAGTAAAATAGCCATGTCACAGTGCCAAAAGCATACACAAATTTGGCTATAATTTGACTGATACAGCCAATAAAACCAACAAGTCCATCAACCAGTTTCAAGTATTTAACCAATAAGGCAATCCCAACAGTTGTGCCTATTGTGGGGGGAAAAAATATGTTTGAAAATTACTTTTGTGATTTGCATACATGTAAGATTTTTTTAATCAATTACAAAATTTCAGATTTCAATTATTACTTTAAAATATAACTAAAGGACCTCAAGTGAAGAAAACAAAATTTTATAAGCTATGTCCAGTAATTTATGTAATATTTTCCATTCTACAATGTCCCATGCAACACACATCGAAAATGATAAAATACTGTTCATTGGTGTTTTATATTAGACACAAATTAAAATAAGATAATTACTTATTGAGCTCAAATGGCAGACTAGTGTTCAAATCCCTGTCTGGGTGTATTTAAAAAAAAATTAAATGCACAAGCTTTTACTGCTACTAACAGGTAGAGAGTAAACTAAATGGTTGACTGTATAGTGCCTGCACTTTTTTTTAATGGTCTGGCCTTGGATTCTACTTAATTTTTATTTGACTAAAACTTGTAAAATATAATGGATAGCTCATAGCATCCTTTATAAGTTCAATGTAATAATCATGTAATATTTCCAGATTATCATGTAATAGTTTTAATTGATATACTAGTTTTGTAATATATTTTATAAAACATATTTAGGGTCTGTTAGAGTGATATTTTATTTTAGTTATATTATCTAAGCCTGCTGCCTTATAAAACCAAGGTAGACACCAAATGGTTTGAATTTTCATTTTTTAAACAGTTTATTGATTTATACTAGCACCATTACAGACTATTCTATTTACAAACGAATCAAAAAGCACAGTATTCAAATGAAAAAAAAACGTAAAAAACATTAGTTTATTGCATAGTTTTAACCAAATGGTTTTTCTATTTTGGCAATTGAGGCAAAATTTATATAATAACTAAAAATACACTGAAATATAATTTGAATAGCTCACCAATAAGGCCAACAATTCCACCATATGTGGCATACAAACTGAAATTCACTTCATTCCAATTTAGACGCACTCGTGTAAAGTAATAGCCGAGTTGAGATTCACCTGAGTAATAAATAGAACAAAGTGAACAATGCTGTAAATTAAAGATGAATGAATTAAAACTACAACTACAAACTTAAGAGAGAGAATAAATAATAAATGGTACTCACCAAAGATTGGTCCTCCCAAGAGAATATCAAGAACCAAAAGCAAAACAATCAACTGTCTACAGTTTCCTTCCCTTTTCTTGAAACCCACACGAAATGTTTCTTTCACATGAGAAATATCAAATAAATCCCTGAGAAATGCAACACCAACCTGTGAAGGAATGGGTGGTTTAGCTTCCTTCACGTGCAATAAGCAATAGGTAAAACCCATGATATTCATTGCGAGGGCAACGGAGAAAACCCCATAATATCCCACCAGCCGCAGAAGAATACCACTGAGGGCTCCACCTAAAAGAGCACAAGCAGATACAAAAATGTTTGCGATTCCTATACGGAGGGTACGCGTTTCAATCGGTGTAATGTCAGCTATATAACTAAATATAGCCATTATCATCATGCTCATTCCACCGGCAAGAGCAGGAAAAAGGGCCTCAAAAATACCAGTTATTTCCATAGGCAGTTCATGAAAAAAATATGCGCTCACTAAAAGTGTCAAAGTTGTGAAAATATCACCAAGAAGAGGCATGAGGATAAAAGGCTTTCGCCTGGCATGACGATCACTCCACGAACCCAAGAACAAAACCAAAAAAACAGGAAGTGAACAGGACAAGTACGTTTTCCACACACCCATGTACACAACCAGCTCTGCTGAGTTCATTTCCGCGATAGGGTAGATGGATCCATTCCCATGTATGATCTCGGTACACACTCTGTCCGAGTAGTTGAGATTTAGGCGACAAGCCTTCTCCAGGTAAAGATTCTGAGTAGCGAGGGCTGCTAAAGTGTTGGGAAGTATGTAAGCAGCCAAAATGGGTTCTACCGTTATGTTGGCTATGATATGTTTACACTTTTCTTTCAGGCTCATTGTTTTCCACTTAGATCTGGATTTATCTTGAATAGTTGATCCATTTTCTTCCATTTTGAAAAGTTTATTGGTACACCTTACACCATACACCATACACAAGTTATATGAGTCAATACAAAATTTTGTTATAATCCATTAAACAAAACACTAAATATGATGCAAAACTAAGTGTCATAAATAATTCATATATAATTTGAAATTAATTACCATTGATGGATGATCATTTAGTTTAAAAAACTTTTATAAGCCAAAGGCTTCTATGACATTTTTTAAAGTACATTATCAACTATATACGTTTATGCCAACTCTTAGTAAAAATTGTTTAACATCCTTTAGTGTCAATAAAACATAAACATTGTTTACTTTAATGAGGTTTCTCCTTCACTGAGTTTGTTAAAACCACAGACCACTGCATCTGTAATAACCCACAGATGTTGTGATCATTTATATTTATAGCTCTTACATTCTAAATCCACCCACAACACGAATTCAACCCTCAACAAAAGAACTCTTCATACATACTTAAATATTTAAACAAAGACATCTTTTTCAGATGACATTCTGATGGAGTGAATATTGTTTACAGAGCAGTGTAGCAAAACATAACAGAAAGGTCATATGGTAGATGGGTCTCTTAATAGAAGAAGCCCACAACTCTTATATTCATCTGCAAATTGTGTGTAAAGATAATAACTTAAAGAAAGTTAATACCATTTTCTGATTATGTAAGTAAAGTGTCCAAAGTTCCCTTTTTTTCCTTTTTCGATCATGGGACATGAGGTCAGTATAATTTTTATCTGCAGTTTGTTGCGTCAGACTGTACTAAACAAGAATGCAAACTTGTTTGACTGGTTCAACTATAGGCAAGAATACTTTGACGGGTCTTTTTTATTCATTTATTATTTTAGTAGCTTTTTTATTCCCCTACTAAAAAAGTGTGAATGTACACTTTGTCTTGTGAAAATAAAGAACTTGTGGACAAACCAATGCTTCAAAAACAAAGAAGTTGGAGATGTGACCACTCATTTATCATTAGCTTTACTCCTAATTTCCTCATCTCCACTAGTTCAATCATAATACAAACTGAGGCTATGGAAGATAGATATTACAGTAAAAACTTGAATTATTATTGATCAGTTTAAAATCATAATAAAGGGTAGAAATTTATAAAAATAAAGAAAAAGGAAAAATAAATTAACAAGTGTAAATTTAATAAAGAAAGCCCACCTAGGAAAAGAGGAAAAATGTGAGAATAATCCAATGCACAAAGGTGACATCTTGATTCTTTCTTTCTTTGGTCTTCTATAGTATAAATAGTCAAAACACACATTTAAACTATAAACTATTTCTACTATAGAAGATAGAAAGAAAGAAGATGTCACCTTTGTGTATTGGATTTTTCCCACTTTTTTTGGGCTTTATTCATTAAATTTACATTTATTAGATTATTTAGCCATTGGGCTGCCTCATTGCTAAACATAAAAGGGTATGAGTAATTTCTACATCAAAAACTATGAAAATGGCTGCAATTGAAAAAAAAATAGGAGAAAGGTAACAATGCTGATCATTTTTAGGTCAAAGCTGCAATAAAATGAATATCTCCTTTCACAGTCATTAGAGGTAGGTTGTTTTTATAGAAAAGATCTTATAAATATAATAATAGTTGAAAGAAGGAAACTAATAATAGTTATTGTTAAAATTGAATACATTATTCAATTAAAGTTTAGTTCATTTGATAGGAATTCAAATATATACACTTGCATAACACAAGTGGAGCAATCAGCACCTGGAACGCTATTAGTTACTCATTTCTCAGCAATCCAGTACAGAGAGAAACAAGATCGATACTTTGTTGTTGCAACAGCTTACAGGTAATTAAGTACTGCCAACACCTTACTAAGCCACTGCAGTCTTGTTTTTCCACTAACAATTACTTCATTTAAAAATAAATATGTTTCATTAGATATATTTATCACTCAAGAATTAACAGGATATTTCTAAGTCCCAAGATCCTAGATATAGTGAGTCATAAAATGGCAACACCGCAAGAAATCCACTTGTCTTATTCGCCCTATCAACATTCTCTCCCCCTTGCATCTTCTAGAATTGTTAATTCCCAATTCCTTAGTTGTTAAGAGTGAAAATAAACATAGGAGCGGATTCCCCTAGAAAAGCATTAATGTATAATTTATCAACAATACAGCCATCACCATTTTTATTTAAAAAAATATATACTTTCAAAATAAGTTACATTAAAGAACTCCACTATATCACTTGTCTGACAGCTTAGAGACTTTTCAGGAAACTCACCTGCCAAGTTAGGGTTTGGCATCCAATTGTCTGGGGAACAAACATCTCTTGCAATGTTCCTCTAAACCATGAAGGCTGTGTCCTACAAGCGTAGCCACACACATTGCATGTGCAGCAGGCAATTCAGGAACTGATGACCCCATGTCCGCCAGTAATCCCTGTCATCACCGAAAAACACCCTTTCCTTGGCCAGACTTCCATCAGCAGCAGGAGTTGGCTCCTCCTTTCGTGTGCGCTGGACTCACATGTAAGGGAGTTTCGACACAACCTATGAATCACCTTAAGGAAGGCTTTTGGCCTAGGTTTCCCTACTGGAAGTCAATACTCAATCATAGGAATCACCCTGAAGAGGTCATTTAGCCTAAGTGAACCTCGTGAAGGTGGACTGGCGAGCTTTCCTGCAAGGACTAGCTACCAAATACTTAGTGTGTGGCAAGTAGAGCGAGCCCCCACCCCCTATTCTCTCTCGCACAGACGAGCTTAAGAGAGATTTAGCCCCCCTTCGGCTAGACCATCCCGGTTTCCATGGGGCCAAAACGAGGAGGCACTCTGCCAGGATTACAGGATGAGGATGATTTTGTCCCAATCGCCACAAGGGCGAGATCAACTCAATCCCATGAGCTTCCAACCCCAACCTGGCACTAAAATACACTAAGTCCTGCTATAACGTTGTTAATAGACTTTGACCCTCTTTTTAGTTAATACTGTCCCTGGCTGGTTAGAGCATTGTTTTTTAGCTGATTGAATCATGACTCAAGCTTGAATTGCTCCTCAACCACCCTATTTCC
>CABFWB010000543.1:175944-212493 GCA_902151455.1 Timema bartmani
CCCATTTTATGATATATATATATATGGCTTTATTTATGGTTCAAACAATATCAAAATTAAGATACAAGTACAAATTAGGGGGCTGTGTTACCATAAAAAGCACTTCAGAGAGCTTCTAGAATTCTATTAAGAATTTTTCCTAGCCTTCGGCAGTTATGGTGTTATGTTTCCAAAATAAAGCGCTTCAGATAACTTCTAGAGGTGTTTAAAATATTTAGAATTGCAGTTATGGTGTTATGTTGCCATAAAAACACTTCAGATAGCTTCTAGAACCGTTTATCATTTAGAATTTTTCCTAGCTTCCGGCAATTGGGGGGATGTGTCCACCAAACACCCCGTGAAATTATTGGCTGGCTACGGCCTTGATTATACACAAACAAATATCACATCTGAAACATGGAAGAGCAGTATGTAGAAATTCAGGGAATGCATAAATTACTTGTATGTCAAAAATTGTTTAAAGTGAGTTATAAATAATTTTAATTTCAAATCGCACAATTATAGCCAGGATTACACAAACAGAATTTATGTCTACACATATGTAACAATAATTTTTTACTTTTTGTTATTTAATAATTTTAAGTGGATGGAAAGTTTAACTCATTTTAATTTATTCTATGAAAATATACATGTTTATATGTATTATATTTGGAAGAAGAATATATAGGAAAGGTGGATAAAAACCTATAAAAGGAACAAACACAACATGGCTTTTACAGTGAAAAGGAGAACACAGTTTACACTTTACATTGCTGCCATTGGACAAAATAGTATTGTCTGCCTCTCGAAGAAAATCAATCGTTACCGCCCAATCCCCCCGACTTAGGTTTCATTCTAGCAGAAATCATCAGGAAGTTGCAATGCGCATTTAAAACACTCTTCCTTGATGATTTACAATAGAACGAAACCTAGGTTGGGGGATTGGGCTGTAACAATTGATTTTCTTCAAGAGCCAGCCGTTACCTCTTTGTCCAATGGCAGCGATTTAAAGTGTGAACTGTGTTCTCCTTTTCTTTGTAACAGCCAGATTGTGTTCGTTCCTTTCATGTTTTTTTATCCACCTTTTCTGTATCTTCATCCAAAAATAATACAATTACCTCAAAAAGTGAAAAGAAGTTTTCCTTAAAAATATAACGTGGATTTTTGATTCTAAGACACTTTTAATACAATTTAAACATGTATAAAAAAAGGGGTACGTCTTAGAATCACAGTTCTTTGAGTTTTTTCGCGATTTTCACATGGTGCCACACGTTTTGTTTTTATGTGAAAACCCCACCTCCGTGTATGATCGTTTAAGGATTACTTGAGAAAGGAATATGAATCCTGGCTGTTGAATGACAACCTTTCGCTGACACTTTAAGGAAAAATTAGGAAAGCGCCAGCATCAAAATTGGCAAAATGGGTATCAACAACTTGGAAGCTAATCCCATAAAGAATAGTTCAGCATTAATTTTAAAAATGTTGCATCACCAACACTCTCAATGAATCAGAAAACACGATATTATTGGAGAATGAGGATAAAGAGAGCTCGGAAGAATCAGACTCTGAAGATGAAGTAGACTTTGATATCGATTCAGATGCAGATATCGACGACTCAGAAGAATCAGATTGATATTGGTTAAGAAGAAAGTGAAACCACCTAATGATAAATAAGATCCTGCCTGTAATGTGTTGTTAGTAAATTGAATTCTGTAATAAAAATATTTCTTAGATATAAGATCTTTTTGATTTTTTTCTGTTTGTGGTACTAAAAAATTAAAGTACGTCTTACAATCGATGGCGTCTTAGAATCGAAGATATGCGGTATGTTATTTGTGAATATACAAAATTTATTAAAAATGATGTCACTACTTTTGAGTTATCGTCTCATACTCATGTATTGCACTCCCAGAGTAGGTTCCTAATACAAAAAAACCATCACAAGGAAGCTTAAATAAAATGTAAATTTCATGAGAACCAATGTTAGTGTTAAAAACCAAATTTATATTTTATTAGTGCATAAAATAAGGGGAATTAAAATGTTTGAAGAAAACATACATTCAATTTAAACAAAGTTATTTATTGGTTCAACTTTATTAATAAAGATATATTTAGTTAATCTTGATTCTTATATGTATCAATGAAATTATAGTTTGACGTATTATTAAAACTTTCATTCACACAATTTTTAACAACTCCACAAAAGTTCACCTCTGCTGCATCAACAAGTATTTTACCAATCATGGTTGTACCTAGCAACATCATGTTGAATAACCCTTTTGGCACAGTTTAAAAATAAGGTTATGGAATTTTTCAAGATATTGTAGGTATCTGAATTTGCAAAAGAATCAAGTTAGGAAGCATCAAAGTTTTACTTAGTTTGATAGTGAAAAGAAAATTTGTTTATCCACCAAGAGAGAGTTTAAGAAACAACTCTAAAAGCCTATGTTTTAAATGGTAGGTACCTAATTTCTATTAGTGCTTTTATTTCAACAGCAAAAATTAACCTATATAAAAAAATCAAAGAAAAGGGTAATAGTGAAAGCTTAAGTGGCATTAATAAAGTGTAATGAAACTGGGTGTCCAGCCAATATATTATATTTTAAAATTCCCTGACTTTTCCAGGTTTTCTAGAGCCAATTTACAACTTTCCCAGTCACTATACATTACAAACATTATTTTATTAAGATCACAATTTAATTTAATAATATTTTTAGACACTCTGACATACTGAAATTATGTCAATCTACGCAGGTATTAAAGTATTTCAGCCTAAAGCTATGGGTTTTGGGTAGTGCGATATAAGTTAGATTTCAATTAGATCATATTGAGACATTAAAAGAGCACCTTACAATAACCAAAACAGTTTAATTATTGTTGTGAGCTTTTTTTTTTAGTTTCTTCTTCCTAAAATGTAATTGAATTCTCTCACATGGGCATAGCCATGACTCAACTTTGGCTAAAGATGCCCATTAGAAGGACAAAAAGATGACATGAAACTCACATGTTGACCTTGATAATTGAGATTAGTATGCTCAACAGGGACAACGGTTATAAATTAAATTCACAATGATTATCAACTGGAAGAAATATATCTGTTCATTTGACTATTGTATATAAGAGTTGTGTATTATTTATTTAGTGAATTTGTGAAAATTCCAGAAATTTAATAAAATTCCCTGAATTTTCTATTACTTTTCTATGACTTTTCTCAGACTAAGCAAATTCCCTGAACTTTGCCTGTTTTCTGGACACCTTGTGAAAAAATAAATGTTTGCAAACAAAAACATTTTAAACATAAAATGTACAAAACAAATAATTTATGTCTATGTTGTTGAAATTACTGTTTTAGCTAGTTGCCTAACAATAAATAAACTTAAAGATAACTTGCAATACATTTTACTTTCAACCAATGTTAAAAACAATGGAAGACATATTTATGTGTTAAAAAATATGCTGAAAAACACGAAAAAATAATATATGGCAGCAAAATAGATCTTAACATACACAATATTTTTACAAATAATCAATAGGTGACAAATTGTTGATATAAACATATAGACTCATCTAGTATTACTGTATGGGTAGTATTTTTGGCAATTTTTTTTTAGCATGTAAACCAATGAGTCCTATAAATTCAATGTTCAAATCTAATATTTTTATTGAGTGTTATAAACAAAATCAGGTTGCTATTTTATATCTTATCAATGATTGTTTAGGCATGCATAAAATAATGGCAAGATAATCCTTTTAGAATCATAAATGGTGTACAAAATAGGATTAAAAAGACATTTCCATTCAATCAATGTGTGCATATGAAAAACAAATTAATAGTTTAATATAATGCAAATTCACCCATTTGGCATTTTATAGAAAATCGATCAAGTGAAAACTTTAGAATAGCAAAAAACAAATTATTTCTCTGCAAAATAGGGCATTAACAGAAGAAAACTTGGCAAGTCTTATTAAACATATTATTATTTACATATTTATAAAATGCCGCAGTTTAAAATTGGCCGATATATTATTACTTTATGATTAAATAAATGTTCAAATACTAACCCAGCCCATAGTTTATACAAATAATCTTAACATTAAACTCCTTCAATACAATTTAATATTCATAAACATAGTTTAATAATTATATAGGGATTTTTTTCTTAGAGATTCTCAAAATATTAAACACAAGCAATCAGTGTGAGAGCTTCAAAAACAATGTTTCCACCAAAATGTATACCAAAATCTACATTTTGAGCTAATTAAATTAATATATATTTGACAGAAAAAAGTGCTTTTTTTATCAACTAAATTATGTGCTGTTATTTGTTTGTCATACAAAAGTTTTCTACAATGGTACAAACAAACCAGTTCAAGGTTTGTCTGCATGTATATAAAAATATAAGCATATGTACTGACACCATTTAGTTGCTCCGACTTGTTCGAAGAACAACCGCTGACTCAACAAGAGATCAGCCCAACAGACATGTAACAGTGTGACGCAGAGTTGATAATAAATTGCGTCATGTAACTGAAAATTCCAGCCGACTGTCAAATAATGACCGCTCCAACTTACTGGGGCTTTGGTTCTTCGGCTCCCTCAGACATTCCATAAAATGTTGGCTGAAAAACAATGGGAACCTTCTGCTAAAACAAAAATATTAAAGCATAGTAGTACATTTCACAGAGAGATGAGATGATTGACTTGACATGCAATTTACTGTTAACTAACACAAACAAACAGAACATTTAATACCAGTAATATCAAACCCAACAAAATAACACTACTCTACTGTGACTGGGAGAGTTATTTTATCTAATCATGCTTGTCTGAATGGCAGTGTGTATCAAGGCTGAAACATAAAACGCATGTCAAAAAGAAATTCATTTATTTCATAGCTTTCGGTGCAAAAAACACAGTAAACTAATTGGTTTTACATCCGTTAACATGGTAATAATTTTATTAAAACAATATTTTATGAGCTAAAAAATAACATATGTGAATATTAAATTGAGTAAGTAGTGGAGTGAGTAGTGTATTTTTAACTGAGAGAGTTAGCTCGATGCTAGTGGACTTGACTGATCTGGGAGGTCAAAGCTCAAATCCCAACAAAGTAAACCATGAATGGTTTATCAGCCTTTATTCAGACGCATACTTCTGGAATTTTTAAAAACTTGATCTTCATCCATTTCTTTATACTGATTAAGTCACTTCTAGATAGCACATTTTTACAAAACTTTTGCGCAGATACACAAAAGCATTAATTTATTCTAACAGTTCCAATTATATTAAGTTGACAATCATTTCCTGAGCCATCTTTATCAAAAACTATCACCTTAGTTTTGTAGACATTTATACGAAGTTCCATTGTGCCTGTTGCCACAATCAAACGATTTAATGCAGCAAGTCATTTTCATTCTCAGGTATTAATAGGTTATCATCTGCATATAATAGCACTCTCACATTCACATTGTCCATTTGTACACAAACTGCGTCCTCACAAAAATCCCTCATACACTTATCCATGAATATATTAAACAACCATGGATACATAACACAACCTAGTCTAACACCCTATTCAGTGTCAAAACATTCACTAAGAGTTCCATCTACTCTAACGCATGCTTTATTTCCATCATATAGCACCATAATTTTATTTACTAACCATGCATCCACACCATACTCTCTCAGAGCATTCCAATACACATCCTATTCCCTCTATCATATGCTTTCTACAGATCAACGCATGCACAATAAACTTTTTTTCTTGCTGACATAGATGTCTCAATCACTTACTTCAATGCAAATATATAGAGGTATATTGACGCCAACATTGTTTTATGGATGTTAAGTGTGGGTTTGTCAGGAGAAACACAAGAGCAAGGTGAATGCGGTTGGAATGAGATATCTAAGAAATAAATGTGGGAAAACTCATATGAAAAGAGTTAGTAATGAATGGGTGCTGCAGGAGTGTGGTTTGAAAGGGAATCCAATAGGTCAATATGAAATAAGTGTCTTACGTTGGTTTGGGCATGTTGAGAGTGAGTGTGGAATGAGTGACAAAGCAAATAAAGAAGTTAGAGTGTGTGTGGATCAAAAGGAAGGGGTAGACCATGTAAGACATGGTTAAATGCTGTAGACAAATGTGTGAAAAAGAGAAACATTTAAGAACTTTAAGAATAAAAGAGCATGTATGACTTGGTGTATGGCTGTTGTTGAAGCGAAGGGAGTATGCAAGGATAGGGGCGTGTGGAGAAAATGAGTGAGAATGGATTAAGTAAAGAATTGTTTGTTTTTTTAGCTATATCCACAGTTGATTGCCTACTACATAAGGGAACGGCGTGTAGATAACACATTTGTACAAAGTCTGAATGCCATGCCTCCACCGTGGTTCGGATCCCACGTTAAACTGTAGGTCCTCCATTTCATCTCACAATCACCTTACCAATACACATTAGCGTAAGTGTGTACAACCCGAACGGGTAGTAAAACGCGTTGCTAATAATAATATTAATAATAATAATAATCTACAAAGTCAACTTTTTTTTTTGTAGGTTTTACTTTGTTCCATGCATTTTTAAACTCCACCAAGTCATTAGTGTGAAGTGAAGCTAGGCCGCTAAATGCTCTTCACCATGTTCTTGCATGACAAAGAAATAGTTAATAATTATTCAACTGCTCTATTTAGCCCTATTCCCTCCCTTCCTCGCCACAAAAGAAAGTTTTGAATAATTTCAACTTTTTTTATAAATAATTTTTTGCACACCATTCATTAACTTTTGCTATTACTATGAAAACAAATTTACATATTTATTTATTCATAAATAATTTTAGACTTCAATAAAAATGTGATTGTATTTTTTTTATAATGCAATGAAATTTTTATAAGAGCCTAACAATGTTTATTTTATAACAAAATATTATAAGTAATTCAAAACTCGATTGTACACCCAAGGTAAGTGAAAATTCATTTCCATTTCTAAATGACATTTATTTCCATTTCTTATGGACCAAATTATCAGTTAGTGTAAATATTACTGCTGACATCTGCTGCATCTAATTTTTATGGGAAGGGAAAATACACAATTTTTTTGCGACTTTATTAGTGTTAATAGGTAATTAATAATATATATTAAAAGTGACAGCTGTAAATATAACATGACTTTATGTATGAATATGTAAAACTAGATTTTGTTGTCTTTCTAGCTGTTAGATAAAGAAAGCCCTTCTTATGAAAATTGGACTGTAGTATGCTGCTACTAGTGATCAAGGGTAAAACTTATATAATTTTAATAAGTAAACATAATGTACTAATTAAGCTAACATGTTAGAGATGAGTAAGGTTGAATTTAGAGGAAGTGTACCCACATTTGCATGGAGAAATATTGGAAAACCCTTTAGTAAATACCACCCTCAGTTCAAACTTTGATTATTATTATTATTATTTAGCACTGCGTCTTACTACCCGTTCGGGTTATACGCTTAAGTACTAATTACGCTAATAGATTAGGAATTGGGAAGGTTGAATTTAGAGGAAGTGAACCCGCATTTATGTGGAGGTAGAGTGGAAAACCATTTAGGAAAAACCACCCCAAGTTCACCCGACCGAGATTCGAACCTCGATCTCCCCGTCCTTGGCAGTCGAGCTCAACATGACTAGCGCGTTAGCCAACTACGCCACCGAGGTGGGTTCCAAACTTTGATCCAACCATCATTGGCAGTCTAGTATATTGCAAAAGTGACGCCTAAGACCATACGACCACTGAAGTGGGTTTTGACTTTTGATATAAATGATGTGAGTTGTGTTACATTGGTCTCATCATCATCATCATCATCATCATCATCATCATCATCATCATCATCACCCCCACCACCACCACCACCACCACCACCACCACCACCACCACCATCACCATCACCATCATCCCAAACAAACCTACTCAATAACTGTGACTATGTTTGGGTGAAGTAAAAATGTGAAGAATCATATATCTCAATGATGACCATGCCAATCATAATGTTGATGACAAAAATAAAATTTGCCATAACAGTATATTCAAATAAGTCAGCAGTATAGTTAATATTGATAATACCAGAAATTAAGCCTAAATTACTAATTAATTTATTATTGGGATGTGCAATGATAAGAAAATCCATGGTCAAAGATCACCACTTATTTGATTCAACTTTGACACACTTAAACTCCATTTGCATCATAAAAAGTATTCTGAAGTTAAAAAGTTCAACATAATTATGTTTAACAACACCAAAAAAAAAGTGGAGATATTTTGTAATATTTTAAAAAGTTGCTTGAAATGGTTTATAAAATTTCAAGTTTAGCTGGTCATATGCAAATATTACCTTAAGTTTAATAAAGTCAAATAACGTGTTAGCAAATATAAAATTGGTGAGATTTGGTTTTAGTTTTAACAACTTTACCCGCCTCGGTGGTGTAGTTGGCTAATGCGCTAGTCGTGTTGAGCCAGACCACCGAGGACGGGGAGATCGAGGTTCGAATCTCGGTCGGGTGAACTGGGGGAGGGGGGTTCCTAAATGGTTTTCCACTCTCCCTCCACAAAAATGCGGGTTCACTTCCTCTAAATTCAACCCTCCCAATTCCTAATCCATTAGTGTAATTAGTACTTGAGCGTATAACTCGAACGGGTAGCAAGACGCGGTGCTAAATATATAATATATTTAACAACTTTCTAAATATTTGCCTGCATTTACAGTATGAAGGTGTGACATCTAAGAAATTTCCAAGTTTCTTAGTATCTAATAAAAGAATCTTAGGTGCAGTTTATTATTACTAGGGATCTGCAAGTACTAGATTTTTGAGCCCAAACCAAGCCTTAAATAAATACTTGGTCTCATAATTTAGAGCTTCAACAAAGAGGGTAGTGTACAGACAGACATCTGCCTGTTGAAATGTTGTTAAGGTCAGTAACTGACCAAACTAGTTGTTGAATGGAGGAGGGTAGGTACAACACCTTTATCCAATACTGTTTCAAGTACGCTTGGTACAAGACTGTGTCAAGTACACCTTAGTGCAATACTGTTTCAAGTACACTTGGTGCAAGACTATCACATACACCTTAGTGCAAGACTGTATCAAGTAAACGTTAGTGAAACAATGTACTATATGCATCTTAAAAATGCTATTTGAACTTCTTTATCTAAGAGGAAGATGTTTGAATCTTTCTGTAATAGTGTCAAGGTCAGCATCAAGTAAACATCTGTCCTTCAGATGGGAAGGGAAGTGAATGGTGGTTGTTCTCTACATTCAAATCTAGTTTTATGGATATTGTTTTAAAATTGTAGTTCCAAGAAATATCAAATGAATCATAAATTATTTTTCACTTCCTAATAACTTAGTTATTTAAAAATTAAACTAATATAAAATAAGCTCAAATCATAATTTTATAGATTTTTAAGAAACAAGTTATTTTAAAGTTTTAATAGCATATATTTAAACTCAACACTCAGAAGGTTTCTGAGGCTTTTGCTCGCTTTAGCTAAACCCGAATGAAAAAATCTTGAGCTCACAGACCCCTAGCTTGTAATGCAAGGTGCGTGCTTCCTGCTTTTCGCAAAGTTAGAACACAAAATAGTAATCATACACCAAGTCTTACCTTTCTGAGATCTGAAAATAAAAAATAGAAATTAAATACTTATTGATAAAAAACAATTAAAGCTATACTACTAGACTGAAAAGTAATCGACCTAACTAGTATTAAATTTCACACAAACATTTTATCAACCCATTACAGTAGTAATTACTCTAAATAATTTAGTATTTGGTAATGGTGTGCAATCTTTCAAAATATTTGTTGCTAATTTTACTATTAAATCATGGAGTTTGTAGTCTGTTCAAGAAATTGACTTTTATAAGTAAATTACAGAGCTGATGGTGGCTGCATTATCTGATAGCTCGTAATCTTAATTGATCACACATTTATAACCGACTATTTCCGCAAGTCCACCACAGACTCTGCCTTAAAATATGAGTGAATAATGACCCTGGGCATAAGATGGTTCCTTGATAACTCAGTGTTGAGAGTATTGGCGTACTAAGCCAAAGGTCTCGGGTTTGATTCTTGTGTCCAGGTGTCATTTTTCAATTTAAAAGGATATTCTATAAGGTGGTTTGGAAAAAGTTTATTTGAAAAAACTATATTCTTGCAGTTCAAATAGTTATTTTAGATATGGGTTGGACCTCACTTCAATCAAATTAAAGTCTTCATTTTGTCTAATAGAAAACATGTTAGGAACAAAAGATTAGCTTTTCTCATTTTTTTTTTGACAAGTTTTATTTCATATGCATCAATTCTAAAATTTATAATTTATACAAGAATATAAATAAAGTTGGTTAGTAAATAAATAGTACCTCAGTTTTTCTTTATTTTACTCCCGTACTGTGGATCCCCAAATTAAATTAAAGGAAGTTAATACCCTAAAAGTACTAGAAACAAACTTATGAGTCTGTTAAATTATCAAATATCAAATTTTCTGTGCCTAACATTTAAGATTTTTAAATTTTTAATATATATGAGTAAACCATCCCTAATGATTTTCATAAAGTGAACTCATGAAAACATGAATAAATAAAATCTAGTTGAGGAAAACAATAAATGTTAATGTTTCAAGTAATAGTTTTTGGGTTTGTATATAAAGTTAGAATTGAAATATTGAAATAAGTTTGAAAGCAATCAAAACAGAGTTAAAGTAAGGATGAGTAAATTTGCAGTCCTGATAGCAGGTGTATAGGAGAGAGAGGGTCTGTCAGTCTTGATAGCAGGTGTACAAGAGAGCGAGGGTCTGTCAGTCCTGATAGAAGGTGTACAAGAGAGAGAGGGTCTGTCAGTCCTGATAGCAGGTGTACAGGAGAGAGAGGGTCTGTCAGTCTTGATAGCAGGTGTACAAGAGAACGAGGGTCTGTCAGTCCTGATAGCAGGTGTACAGAAGAGAGAGGGACTGTCAGTCCTGATAGCAGGTGAACAGGAGAGAGAGGGACTGTCAGTCCTGATAGCAGGTGAACAGGAGAAGAGAGGGACTGTCAGTCCTGATAGCAGGTGTATACAAAAATATAAAGAGTAATACAAATATTTAGTTACATGATGGAAAGTCAAGTATGGTAAATGAATCCATGGGTTTGAGTGATAAGTATAGGAGCATGAAATTGTTGAGAAATTTGAAATGGTAACTAGAGGGCAACTCCAAGAACATGCAGAGGGTTAGTTAGTCTGAGACACCGCACACTTCAAACAGCACACACACACACACACACCTACATCTGTATGATGGATGAAAGTTGTCTGCATTAACAGACTGATTGACCAAGATGACATTAGGACTGTGACTTAGTATGCGACCTCCACTCCCAAGACTGTAGCAAAAAACAACTGGGTGTGAAAATCAAATCACCTTCATTTATTTTTTATTTTCAAAAAATTATGTAATTTGTAATACTATATAAAGTAATTTCTAAAAAATTTGTTTTTTGTATTGAATTTTTTTAAAGCAAATTAAATTTTGTACGCTCAATGTACATTCTTTTCTTCCCGAATATAAGTTTCACTTTAGTGGAACTAAGCAAAGTGAAAAGGTTTTTCTCGATAAATTAAATCATATTCACTTTCACTTCCTTTATGTTTTTCCTGTTTATATTATGTGTGTTACAATTAGTACTTGTATGCTATTTGGAAATTTTATTTCTTTTTCTCCCATTTATAAGAAGTTGGTGCATGTTAAGTTTTACATTCTCTTCTGGGTTGCATATTTATATTTCCTAGTAAAAAGATTTTATCAAATGAAAGACATATCGAGTAAATAGATTGTAGTGGCAGATTTTCTTCAAGAGTCAACTGTTACATTATCTCCTGTAGCAGCATTGTATTTTACTCTTTTAACTATTAAAGTTTTACTGTATTTGTCCCTCTGATTTCCTATACCTCCAATTCATATAAAATATTAGCCAACATACAACATCAATTCACCGTGCCCGCATTAGCCTAAGTTTCAGTTAGCCGAGCCAGTGTTCAAGGTAATGTAACAGCTGTAACCGGTGGCATGAAGTTAAGTGAATAATTTTATGTTGTTTATCTTTAGTTTTGTGTTAGATCATTTAATGTGAACTACAATAATTGCTTGATATAATAGTATATTTTAACACGTCTTACTACTCATTCGGGTTATATGCTTATGCCCTAGTTACAATAATGTGTTAGGGATAAGGAAGATTGAATTTAGAGGAATTGTACCCAAACCATTCAAGGATAAAAAAACTCGGTACACCCTACCGGAATTGAACCAGACTCTTCCTGTCATCAGCAGTTTAGTCTATTGCGAGAGTAGCGCCTCAGACCATGTGGCATATGAAATGGCGGATATTGTTGTTGATAAAAAAATTAGAAATATTTCTGCCCCTTGCTCTTACTATGATTTAGATTCAATATTTCAAATCTTAATATAAGAGAGATTTGAATTGGACTCCTATGTATTTTGAAATAAAAAATAAAAATAAACTAATAAGTGCAAATTTAATTAAAAGATCTCCCCTAGTGAAAGAGAGAAAATGTGGAAAGAATCCAATGCACAAAGGTGACATTTTCTTCCTTTATTCTGTTTTATATAGTTGAAGTAGTAATTGTGACAAGTAGTTATTATATTTATTCTCTCTTAAAATATACTCAATTTTAAATCTTGTATAGGTCACCCTTGAATAAAATCACACATATGTTTACCAAGTGCATTTGAGTTGTGATGCACATGCGCAGTTATTTCTCAAAGAATTATGAAGTGTCACAAAAACCTTTAATATTTCAGAACCTTTTCACTATGATTGAAAATATGTTATGGGCCCTCTTTGATCTATTGTTTTATTGTAAGTGCTTTTGACTACATAATTTTTCTGAGGTTAGTACTAGTGAATAGATGATGATGATAATGATAATATTAATAAAATTATTAATAATTATAACAAAAATAATAATCATCATCATTCAACATTTCCTCCTTTGCGGGTTGTCTGTCGGAATAGATTATATATTTTTAAAAATCTAAACTGTGTCTAATGTCCATAAAATGACCATCAACCATTAGGTAAATATTTTATTATTGAAATGTATTCCAAAACTTACTTAGTTTAACATTTAAGTTCAATTCAGATTTAGAACATTTTCATAATAATATATTCTTATTAGATTTGATTTGAAATTTTTTAAAGCTTGATATTCAATTCAAAATGTTCACCCAAGTTTTGGATTTTATTCGAACTTGAAAATATTGGATTTGCACAGGCTTACTAAAATGTGTAAAATAGTATGAACATTTTAAACAAAAGAGCTATGTTTGAATTGCATCAGATCACTAAAACACTATGGTCATGTTTAATAAATTTACAATTTATGTACTAAAGTGAAACAGCCAAAAACTAATATTGCTGACAATTAAGACTGGGCTGATAAACTTTTTTGCTGATTATTTATTACAGATTAGGCCAATCATTTGGTTTGATTAATTTTAAATATTACAAAGATAATATGTATTAATTAATGATACTTACAAATCAACTGTTTTCAAGAGCCAATTTTATGTTGGTTAGTTTAGTAGGTTTGCTTATATTTGTTTAAATTAAAACTGAGTTAATTTAAAAATAATTCACTGTATCATTGGTCCTGCTACATTTTAAAGGTAGTTTTGGTTAAATTGACTCCACTTCTCCCGCTCATATTTAAGTTGCGCTATCGGACCCCATAGGCCGTGGATATGTTTCAGAAGCAATAATATAATCGTTGATTCTGACTTAAGTATGTGGTTTATTGTTAAAGTTACAAAACACACGAATATCCCGTGACGTGGGAGTGGGCGTGGCGGACGGGGACTGACTAGTCTACACATATTGGTGGCCTTGACTCTTCAGAGTCTCACCGGTAAATTATTTGCTGTTCGCCTCAGGCAAACTCTCTGAACTATCACAGATCCTAGCGCTACAGTTGTCCGCCCCTACCACTAAATGCACAAGTCACACAGTTTGTGATAGTTTTATATGGGAATTTTATTTTGAAATTTGTGCATAGAATATGATGACAAATATATTCATTCTAAAATAAAAAACAGAAAAAAATTTTGTTCATTAAATTACTTGGAATTTAAATAAGCATAGTTAATTTATAAATTAATTTAATAAGTATCAACTGATGAAAAGATTTAAGTTTTGAAATAAAGATAAGTTCCGAGTCCATGCTGTAGTTGTGAAACCCCCGATAGTGCTTTAGTTTTAACTTCCCTTGAATCTTCCCCAATTTTGGCTTCCCTTGAGTACTCCCCAATTTTTGGTTTACCTTGAATCCGCCCAGTTTTAGCTTCCTTTCTATTGTCCCCAGTTTTAGCTTCTCTTGATTCTCCCCCAGTTATAACTAACTACCCTGTGAATCTTGCTCACTTACTTCAGACATATGTTTGCTAGGTGACCTTATGGATGACCTTGAAATCTTCTGGCAACCTCTGCAATGCAGCTTTCTCTATCACTCACTGATCTTTCTATTCTCACACAGACCCAGCCCTACCCCATGTTATTTATGAAAGAAGTACTAATCATATACATATTTTAAAGGCATTTTGTTGCATTGCAGTATGTTGGCCAAGGAAGAAAATATAGTATATTAGTTCACTAAGCTCACATGACCAATCAAGTAGGGTAAACAATCTCTTGGCCAAAGATTAGGACATAGTTACAACACAAAGATTTAAATCTCAGTAATCAAATATGCAGAAAATACAAGCAGTACAAAAGTTAAAAGGAAATTAATGTATTTTATCCCTTTCAAAATAATCTCATTAATATGAATATTTTACCCATAAAAGTGATTGTATTTCAAAGGTGTGCCGTATATTCAGTAGCAGCCTATTTTCAAGTCATTACAAGAATACACTTAGAAATTATACTTTTAAAATATTGTTTTTATAAGATTTTTTTTTAACTCTGTAAATAAATTTGACTAGCCTATATATTAAATACCGCCCTGGAATGTTTGAGTTTAAATTTATACTATGAATGGTTTTAATTGCTTAAATTATGGTAAATATTTTAGTAATATAATCTAATAGCTAATATGTATGAAATACAATACCCTACCTTTTAAAAAAAATTATACATACTCCATGGTGCCAGCCCGCAAGCGAGCTATACTAACATAGCAACCACCACATGTTGTTATAGATAATGCCATCATTTGCAGATAGTGTATCATGTGGTCAGTACAATCTCACAATACCTTATGCCTTATGGATTTTCTGATAGTGAAATGATAAGAGTAAAATTTTATTCAATATTGAAGCTTCAAAGACTTTTACAAATCATTTTATCTGGAGATTTGAGAAAGAAACACTAATATTATGAAAAATAAGTCAAATAAGGTTAGACGAACAGAAATTAAATCAGGTTTGTATATAATTTATAAAAAAAAATCCACAACATTGTGGGATGCTATAGATTATTTTTTTAAATATATGTTTAAAAGGTCATTTTGCTATGTATAGAAGAAGTCACAGAAAAAAAGAATAGGAACAAATAAAATGGAATGAAAAAGGTTGTTTGGAATAAAGCCAATTCAATATTATTATTATTAGAACCACGTCTTATTACCCGTTCGGGTTATACGCACTTACTCTAATGTGCAATGGTAAGGTGATTGTGAGATGAAATGGAGGACCTACAATTTAACGTGGAATCCGAACCACGGTGGATGCCTGGCATTCCACACATTCACAAGTTGTGATTAATACACGTCTTGTCAGAGGTGAAGGAAGGGTTTGGCAATCGGATATATCTGTGCCGGGACCGAGGATTGAACCGCCAATTCAATAAATCAGTGTAAAATATATATATAAAATATATATATATATATTCATCCAGCTCATTTATTTAAGCTGGCAGTTTGCAAAAGTGTATTAGTGTAAACAAACACTTTGGAACCGGCATAACTACACAAGCTTCCATAGGTGCAACGTCTTTCATGTGATGAGACACTCGAAAAGGCTATTTCTCCAAATGTAGTGTAACTATGAGTGTTTACAAGTAATTGTTTCTATCACTACAAGGTTTAAGGCACACATTTAAATGAACATGTATTTTCTTCTCTTTTCAACAAGAATTAATAAAAACGCAGGATTATTTAGCTTGTATGAACAAAATCTTATAAAAAACAATGTATCTTACTTATTTATCCAAACAAAAATTAACCATGTTCCATATACTGTACAAGAGTGAGATTTTTAATTAACATAAGAGGTATACGAGTGATAAAAAATACCATGGCAATTTACATGAAATAACTAACTATAGTACACTTTTGCATTAAAGTGTTCTTAATACCATCTTGCCATAAGCTATTTGTGTTCTTTAATCTCTTTCTATTTCTTCTTTTATCTAAGCCTCATACTCTCTTCCTTTCATCAACAAAACCAATTTACTCAGTTACTGACCTTGATTCTTCAAAGGCCATCTGCTGCTGCTGTTGCTGCAGTTCTATCAACCCCCACAAAATCTCAACCTTGATGACTAAGGCTAGGAATTCTATGATTTTACATATTTTTTTTTTACATTCACAAGTTGTGATTAATACACGTCTTGTCAGAGGTGAAGGAAGGGTTTGGCAATCGGATATATCTGTGCCGGGACCGAGGATTGAACCGCCAATTCAATAAATCAGTGTAAAATATATATATAAAATATATATATATATATTCATCCAGCTCATTTATTTAAGCTGGCAGTTTGCAAAAGTGTATTAGTGTAAACAAACACTTTGGAACCGGCATAACTACACAAGCTTCCATAGGTGCAACGTCTTTCATGTGATGAGACACTCGAAAAGGCTATTTCTCCAAATGTAGTGTAACTATGAGTGTTTACAAGTAATTGTTTCTATCACTACAAGGTTTAAGGCACACATTTAAATGAACATGTATTTTCTTCTCTTTTCAACAAGAATTAATAAAAACGCAGGATTATTTAGCTTGTATGAACAAAATCTTATAAAAAACAATGTATCTTACTTATTTATCCAAACAAAAATTAACCATGTTCCATATACTGTACAAGAGTGAGATTTTTAATTAACATAAGAGGTATACGAGTGATAAAAAATACCATGGCAATTTACATGAAATAACTAACTATAGTACACTTTTGCATTAAAGTGTTCTTAATACCATCTTGCCATAAGCTATTTGTGTTCTTTAATCTCTTTCTATTTCTTCTTTTATCTAAGCCTCATACTCTCTTCCTTTCATCAACAAAACCAATTTACTCAGTTACTGACCTTGATTCTTCAAAGGCCATCTGCTGCTGCTGTTGCTGCAGTTCTATCAACCCCCACAAAATCTCAACCTTGATGACTAAGGCTAGGAATTCTATGATTTTACATATTTTTTTTTTTGGCAAACCTAGAATGATGTTTAGGTGTATACAAATGTGTTTCATAAGAAACTAAGCTGATTTAAGTAACTATGCTATTTTTGAGTAATTATTTTGCATATTTTGGTATTTTCAACATAAAGGACATTTTGGTATCATTTTCCCTGGAATCCAGAAGCAAGACTGAGGGGAACAAGGGGGTGTATGGGTTGAAAGTGCTCGTGTCTAGAACATCTGTACAGGGGCCATAGCAAATGGCAGTAAGACTACTTCCACCTCTCCCCTAGCTCTTCCTTCAAGCCGATAGCTCTTCCTTCAAGCCGATAGCTCTTCTATCTGTATTACAGGTCTGGTGTGTGGGGTAAACGGAAGGTAGGGTGGAACAAACACCTCAGTATTTGCTCTCAGCAAAGGTGAAATTGCCAATAAAGGTTTCAATGCATAACCCTGCCATTCTCTCTCCCCCTCTCTTCTAGCATAGCGTGGCTGCAAATGAACTCGCCCAAACCAGTACGAGTAATTTCTGTAGATAATGGAGCTTTGTGTCTCTACATTTTTCGGAAGCTGCACCTAATGTTTACATGAATTTCAACATCCAACATGCCTAAAGTGAAAGAAAGTGCCTCACAGAAATAAAAACCTTTCATTTCTGAGTATGACGAAATTTTATTCTCTACCCAATACTGTATTGCAAACTCAGTGACGTAAGAGTTGGCGCGGAAAAAAAAGTTACTGTGAAGCAGTGTGTCAATAGTAAAAAAACACAAAGTTTTCAGTGATTTAAGGATGAGAAAAAGTTATAGCAAATGCTAATTGGACAAATCGTCTTCAAAACATTCTGTATTTTATGAAGAATTGTGTGAAGCCTTCCTTTAGCAAAGTTAACAACCCAAAATTGTGTTGCTTTTTAGAAAAGCACAATAAATCTTTGCCAGACTCATCCACACTAAGAAAAAATTATGTAAGTCAATGCTATGAAAACACCATGCAAAAGATAAATAAAAGTAGCTGAAAAGAAAATCTGCGTGTCAATGGATGAAACAACAGACTATCTAGGACAATATGTAGCTAGCGTAGTGGTAGGTACGATGGAAAAAGATGGCCGTGGTGAACATTTTCTCATCAATTGTGAACATTTAGTAAAAATTAATTTTCTACAATAAGCAAACTCTTTGATGGGTCTTTGAGCTTAATATGGCCCGATGGTATCCAACACGACAATGTCCTGCTGTTCGTGATTGATGCTGCACCTTACATGATAAAGGCTGCCGATGCTCTGAAAGCCCTGTACTCAAAAATGGTGCACCTAACATGTCTAGCACATGCCTGTCAGAGTTGCTGAAGAGATAAGAGGGCGGTTCATCGAAGTTGACCAACTAATTGGGTGCATAAAGACAGTCTTTCCGAAGGCACCATCTCAAATGGTATCATTCAAGTTGGAGGCTCTGAACGTCCCTTTGCCGCCTGCTACCATTTTAACCAGATGGGGGACTTGGATTGAAGCATGCAAATATTACTGTGAGAACTTAAACAGTTGTGAAAAAGATCATCGACTCGTTTGACAGCAATGAAGCGGGCTCAATTAAAATTACGTAAATACCACGTTTTATCCTGAAATCGCAGGTAAATTTTCTTACCTTAAGTCAAACTTTGGATTTCTGCCTGAAGTCATTACTTCCTTTAAGAATCATCAGTGCTATTAGTGGATAAAATAAATTTAATGAAAAAAGTTGTGAATGACCTAGACATTGTGAATGGAACCGTGGGAAAGGCTGTGAAAATGAAAATTGAGCAAGTTAAAAAAATGAAGAATATAAAACAATGTGCTTAATATTTTCAAATATCAATTTATTAGTTATTTGTATTTCAGGTTTGAATATTAAATTCTAAAATTTTAAATTATTGACAAATTTTTGAATACCTATAATAGATATTAGTTCATACAATTTCAACACATTTTGATATGAAAGAAATGTAAACGCCTGTACAATTAATTGTACAAAACTCTGACGTAAAATATGAATGAGGACTGAGCGCGGGACAAATCCTCAATATCTCAGTGGTAGAACATTTGTGCGCTAAGCCAAAGGTCCCGGGTTCGATTCCCAGTTCCAGGTGTGATTTTTGAATTTATAAATATTTTTATATATTATGCTAGAATTATTTTAAGTTACGCATATTTGGACAGGATAGAGAAGTGAAAGTTACTGACTGGCAAAAAGAATTAGAAGAGACCATCGGGAAGACCTAGACGCGGCAAAAACAATATGAAGAAACTATTTGGAAGACCTAGACGCGGCAAAAACAATATGAAGAAACTATTTGGAAGACCTAGATGGAGATGGGAGGATAACATTAGAATGGACATTTAAGATATATGGTGTAATGAGGTGGACTGGACAGAACTAGCTCAAGATAGGGATAAGGTATAATGAGGTGGAGTGGATAGAACTAGCTCAAGCTAGAAATAGGGTCTATTGAGGTGGAGTGGATAGAACTAGCTCAAGATAGAAATAGGGTCTATTGAGGTGGAGTGGATAGAACTAGCTCAAGATAGGAACAGGGTGTAATGAGGTGGACTGGATAGAACTAGCTCAAGATAGGGATAGGGTGTAATGAGGTGGACTGGATAGAACTAGCTCAAGATAGGGATAGGGTGTAATGAGGTGGACTGGATAGAACTAGCTCAAGATAGGGATAGGGTGTAATGAGGTGGACTGGATAGAACTAGCTCAAGATAGGGATAGGGTGTAATGAGGTGGACTGGATAGAACTAGCTCAAGATAGGGATAGGGTGTAATGAGGTGGACTGGATAGAACTAGCTCAAGATAGGGATAGGGTGTAATGAGGTGGACTGGATAGAACTAGCTCAAGATAGGGATAGGGTGTAATGAGGTGGACTGGATAGAACTAGCTCAAGATAGGGATAGGGTGTAATGAGGTGGACTGGATAGAACTAGCTCAAGATAGGGATAGGGTGTAATGAGGTGGACTGGATAGAACTAGCTCAAGATAGGGATAGGGTGTAATGAGGTGGACTGGATAGAACTAGCTCAAGATAGGGATAGGGTGTAATGAGGTGGACTGGATAGAACTAGCTCAAGATAGGGATAGGGTGTAATGAGGTGGACTGGATAGAACTAGCTCAAGATAGGGATAGGGTGTAATGAGGTGGACTGGATAGAACTAGCTCAAGATAGGGATAGGGTGTAATGAGGTGGACTGGATAGAACTAGCTCAAGATAGGGATAGGGTGTAATGAGGTGGACTGGATAGAACTAGCTCAAGATAGGGATAGGGTGTAATGAGGTGGACTGGATAGAACTAGCTCAAGATAGGGATAGGGTGTAATGAGGTGGACTGGATAGAACTAGCTCAAGATAGGGATAGGGTGTAATGAGGTGGACTGGATAGAACTAGCTCAAGATAGGGATAGGGTGTAATGAGGTGGACTGGATAGAACTAGCTCAAGATAGGGATAGGGTGTAATGAGGTGGACTGGATAGAACTAGCTCAAGATAGGGATAGGGTGTAATGAGGTGGACTGGATAGAACTAGCTCAAGATAGGGATAGGGTGTAATGAGGTGGACTGGATAGAACTAGCTCAAGATAGGGATAGGGTGTAATGAGGTGGACTGGATAGAACTAGCTCAAGATAGGGATAGGGTGTAATGAGGTGGACTGGATAGAACTAGCTCAAGATAGGGATAGGGTGTAATGAGGTGGACTGGATAGAACTAGCTCAAGATAGGGATAGGGTGTAATGAGGTGGACTGGATAGAACTAGCTCAAGATAGGGATAGGGTGTAATGAGGTGGACTGGATAGAACTAGCTCAAGATAGGAACAGCGTGTAATGAGGTGGACTGGATAGAACTAGCTCAAGATAGGAACAGCGTGTAATGAGGTGGACTGGATAGAACTAGCTCAAGATAGGAACAGGGTGTAATGAGGTGGACTGGATAGAAACAGCTCAAGATAGGAACAGGGTGTAATGAGGTGGACTGGATAGAACTAGCTCAAGATAGGAACAGGGTGTAATGAGGTCGACTGGTAGAGCTAGCTCAAGATAGTACCAGGGTGTAATGAGGTGGAGTGGATAGAACTAATTCATGATAGGGATTGGTGGCGTACTTTTGTGAGAGCAGCAATGAACTTTTAAGTTCCTAATGTCATAGATTAAGTAAGTAATAAGGAAGTCCTGACTAAAGTAAGGAGAATGTAAGGAGAATGGAGGAGAGGACACCAAAGAAGGAGTTGGATATTGAAGTGGGGGAAAGGAGACCATGAGAAAGGCCAAGGAACATTTGTCTGAAGGTAGTGCAGCAAAGAGAAGAGAGGTGATGGAGGGAAAGAGATATTGGAGAGGTTTAGGTTCCAAACAGACCCAGTCTATGGCTGTAAACTGTTCACCATGACGATATTTGCTAATTATTTTTGATAGTGGCATTACTTTGCTTATTTGTTGTTTAATAAAACCTAGTAAAAACAACCTATGTCAAGAGATTTAGCAATTGAATAGACTGCTGATGATATTGGGATTTGAATCTTAATTGGGTGTGTTTAGGTTTTTTCTCCTGACTGGTTTCTCACTCTCCCTTCATGCAAATGTAGGAACACAATAATGTAAAGTAATTGATAGTGAAGGAAGCCAACCTGAAAGGATAGTTATGCTAGGCCTAGATAGGAACAAACACACTTCTCTCTTCATGTCTTCTCTTCTTAAACTTTTACACTTCCCACTTCTTCACACTTCTACATTTACACATGTATTTAAATTTCGGAATTATTCCTTTTTCATATAAAGAGACACATTAAAAACACACAAAGCAAAATATCTTATGGAAAATTACATAATTGTGTGTTTTGTTTTGATTTAATCGTGATATTTGAGGCCTACAGTTTGCTGGTATGTAAGTGTGTGGATCTTTCCCTTCTATCCTCTTTTCAATGTTAAATTTAAAATAGGCTTTTAGTGCCATTTTTCCTTTATATTTATCTTGGTTTACATCATCTGCATGGCAGTCTTGCTAACTATTCACATTTATTTAAAAAGTAAGATTCTTTTATCAAAATAAGCCCATGCTAATTTTCTAAGATTCAAAATTTGAGTCAAATACGAATCCTAACAATATTCAGTTTCAACATTTCGAAAGATTTGCAAAGGTTCCAAAAATAGGTGTTTAAATAATATGGATGATCAACCTTTCCTTTATCTACAAACAACACGTTAGCTTGGAAACAGGTTTTTAAATCATATATATTATGGTGTAACTTACCTCATCATGAGTTGATTCCTGGTTTAACTTGTTTGTGTCATCATCTTCATCAGAATCATCTTCTCCAGAAGACTCGCCAGACCCACCGCGCTCTTTCAAGTCTACAAACAGAGAAGGTAATATTCAGTCACACATTTCTTCAGTTATAAGTTTAGGTTTTCTTTTATAACATTTACACAAAATATAGATGTATTATATTTGGAAGAAGGTACAGGAAAGGTGGATAGGAACATATAAAAGAAACTAACACATTATTGCTTTTACAATGAAAAGAAGAACACAGTTTACACTTTACATTGCTGCCATTGGACAAAGAGGTAATGGTTTCCTTTTGAAGAAAATCGATAGTTCCCGCCCAATCCCCCAATCTTAGGTTTCATTCTATCGGAACTCATCAGGGAGGAGTGTGAAATGCGCAACACAACTTCCTAAAAGAGGAAACCAAAAAACAAAAGGGAGAAAATGGAATATTGTAAAGAATGATAGGACACATAGATAGGAACATATAAAAGGAATCACATAAATGACAAAGGCAAGAAAAGGACATTGGATGGCAGCAATGTAAGGTATGAACTGCGTTGTTCTTTTCATTGCAAAAGCCATATTGTGTTTGTCCCTTTTATGTGTTTCTATCCACCTTTTCCTGTACCTTCTTCCAAACATAACAATACCTCACTTAGCGAAAAGAGTTTTTCCTTATAGAGATACAAAATATATATGGAAATTAATAAAGTAATAAGGAAAAATAAACCCATGAGTGAAATTTGAAAGAGTATAAAATGCAGGAAGAAAGAATCCAATGCACAACGGATACATCTTCTCTTCTACATTGGAAAAAGTCAAACACACGTTAAAATAAAAATGGATTAGTTTATTGAAGATGGGACGCTCGAACCCTTGAGCGGTATTTGATATATTCGAGATTTGTCAAAATCTCAAACAATTTTTCATAGTACAATTAGGAAGATCTTCACTTCAATGAACAATTTTAAGCAATTGGAAAAATGAATTATATAGACATGTGTAGTTGGGAGTGTGACAAAAAATAAATATTTATATTGTAGTTAATTAACTAAAAAAAAGTATTATCTTTGTTATTTATGATGTAGTAGACATTACAAACAAAATAGCATGTCAGTAACACTAAGTCCTAAACAAATTTTTTTAAATTAAATTTCAAATATTTCTACTTTAACTAAAATAGTATATTTTTTAAGATTTGAGGATTCGAATTTGGATTAGATAGTCGAGAGAAAATTTAAGATTCTGATTTGAGAGAAATATAAATTCCGGTCCTTTTCTTGATTTTATATTTTGGCATTACTGAGCCTTTATCAAACAAAAGGGGTGGTGGAGAATAAACACTTTGAATAAATCATAGGTGTTAGGTTAGTGTATCTTCTTCTTTTGGGGTAGGTTTGTGTTTGTTCAAAGTGTTTATATTTTCCCCTACTCTCTCCTCCTACACTCCCCTCGCCTCCAACAAACCACCTCTTGTTAATGCTATAGGAAATAATGTGAAAATATTAAAGCTTTGTGTTTTAATGAGTGTGTGTGTGTAAATTTTTTTACACAAGAAAAAAGAAGGGAGGGCTATATAGTCAGTCACCTTTATGCATTGAACTTTCCTCACATTTGTTCCTCTTTCCCTTGGTGGGCTTTCTTATTCACTATATGATTTTTATCATGTTTAATGTATTATTACATCATTTAGCCACCGTGGCTTCCCATTGTTGAACAAACTATAGTATATACAAAAAGGCAACATTTAGTGTCGTTCTCTCTTCTGCTTAAGTGTTATGCTTGGATGTTTTGGGCCTACACATTTTTGGCAAGTGAATATTCATATTACAATATTTATCAAGAAAATCTTGAATTAAGGATGTATCAAAACATTCCATAATGACCTGAAAATAAACCTCCCTCAAATATAGGCTGCACCCTAAATGTATGATCACTTTGAAAGAGATAGTTTTTTGAATCATGATCTAATAAAGTGTAAAATTCCAAACTTAGTAAACATTATTTTTAGAAGAAGGTAAAATTATACAATTACCTCATAAAGTGAAGAGGTTTTCATTATTATTATTATTATTTCAATAAAAATAATAATTATTATTATTTCAATAATAATATTATTATTATTTCAATAATTATATTATTATTATTTCAATAATTATTATTATTAATTATTATTTTATTTTAATTTTTTTTAATTTATGATTTTTTATTTTTTTTATCATTATTATTATTATGAATTATTATTATTATTATTATTATTATTATTATTACCGCATCTTACTACCTGTTTGGGTTATACACACTTACATTTATGTAGGGTGATTGTGAAATGAAATGGAGGACCTACAGTTTAACGTGGAATCCGAGCCACAGTGGAGGCCTGGCATGCTACACATTCACAAGTTGTGATTAATACATGTCTTGTTAGAGGTGAAGGAAGGGTTTGGCAATCAGATAAATCTGTGCCGGGACCGTGGATTGAACCCCGGAGCCCCAGGACAGAAGTCTGACACCTTAACCCTAGACCACCAGCTCACCTTCCTTATAGAGAACCTTAGTAAACAAATTTATTAAATTCTTATCACACTTGAATAACAGTAGTGACCAGGATTGCAACAAAAAGTCTAAAAATATTTGTATTAAGGTAGTAGTGGTAGCAGCAAAAACTATAGAAGGTTTGATTAGTTATTTCAGTCAGCCACTTTGGCTCAAAGGTACATTTTTATTAATAAAGTGTTAAGATCTATCAAAATAGATTACTCAAATAATATATCAAATCACTTGCAGAGAAAAAAAGACCAAAATATTTATACTTAAATTAGATTACTTTAAAGGAAACAAAAAATAAATTACACAAAAAATTATATCACTTGGAAATAAAAAGATAAGTTATGCGTACTCAAAATGAGACCACCTTTAAATAAAAAATATAGATACATTAAAAATGTGATTAAGAAACTAATTTTGAATGTTTGGTAATTAGGTTTTGACAGCCATATTGTCTCTATTGTAGTAGGCACAAATAAGATAGTCGATAAGTTTTAATCTTTCACAACAAAGTTGGCATCACTGAAGCAAGCTTCCTGTTCAGTATCACAACTACTACTTCCTAAGGAAGATTCTATGTAAGCAACAAGATAATGAAGTATGTGAAGATACGTTTTATAGTGTTTTTACTTTTATTGTTCTTTATTTTCTACAAGTCTATAATATTTATTTATTACATACATATTATATAATTGCTTAATGCACTTTATTTAATGCATATTATTTAACTTTATTTACTTACCCTATGGCATTAAGAATTGCTTCTTTTTTTTTCATGCAAGGTAAGAAACCAAGTTTCACACCCATATAGATCATCATCAACTGATTCCAGCTTGTGGCCGGGTCTGTTTAATTAAATATCTCCATCTCCTTCTATCCTTCCATCGCTCTTCCTCCTTTAATGTCTTCCATTCTTCTCCTCTCACTTAAACACTTTCTGTTATCGGCTCCTCTCATCTCTTTCTTTGCCTCCCCTGCGGTCATTTTCCCCACATACTTCATTTCCAACATTTTCTTCGGCATCCTCTCTTTTTCCATCCTCATTACATGCCCATACCGTCTCAGTCTTGCTTCCTATAATATATCATATACTCCCTGTAACTCAACTCTTTCCCAGATAACTTCATTCCTAATCTTGTTTCTCCACGTGACAGCTAACATGCTCCTCACAAACTTCATCCATAAAGAACAACCCGTAAAATAATTGTTTTGTATATACCGAGTTTTACATTCCCTGACACAAGGCGAGATAATAACTTACTGACCGAGTAATAGCATGTGTTTCCTGACTGTAATCTTTTCCTAATTTCCACTAATATAGTTATTGCTATTTAACCCTGTCAAATGATATGTTGCTCGAAGTAATCTCTAAATTATCGTCCCCAATCTGTGTTATTATACAGAGTCTTTTCAGCGTTCATTTCTAAACCTATTTCCTTATTAGCCTCTAGTAATATGTCTGCATTTCTTGCAACAGCTTCCTTACTACTGTCCAACAAAGCTAAATCATCTGTATATGTGTATGTGTCTGTATATAGCTGTATTGTATCGTTTGGTGTCACCTCTTCCCTACTCTCTTGCATTACTCTAATAGCATACTCTAAACCTAAATTAAAAGGTAATAGGGAGGAAAGTGCATCATCATCATCATCATAATCATCATAATCATCATCATAATCCTCTCCATCCTCATTAGCTCCATAATCATTATCATCATCATCATCTCCATAATTTATATGTATGAAAAAAGTGCATTGATCAAAAACCATTTGTAATTATTAGAATGATAGCTCGGTGCTATAATAGTATCGAAATATTGAAGTGTGTGTAAATGTGTGTTAGTGTTTTCTTACTATACTATCATTTTATTATTGTTTATAAAATGTGTTTTTGCACCAAAAAAAACTTAACATATTTTTTGCTAATATTATAAATCTGGTTATCGTCAGATCATGCAATTCAATCTGTACCATGTGAACATTAATTTGTAATTTACTACATAGACACATGAAAATATAAAATTAATGTGTATTTTTGAGACTTGATATTTTTAATGACAAAGATTAGAACTTGTCAAAGGAGATTTCCTTTCTGAAAGCAAAGTCAAACTTTTCAAAGCTTTATACATCTTCTAATAATGAGAAAGTAAATGTACACAAAGAAACAAATGTTGAATAATCACTAAATTTACTACCTTTATTGAAGGAATTATTATCGTTGGGACTGGAAACATCATTTTGCTGGGCTTTAGCCCGTGACAAGGTATCATAGCAGTTGAGGCAGACACGGAGAGGTTTGGACGATTGATTCGGCAGCATGAGCCTCTTGCTGGAACATGGACCACAGACAACCGCCCCACACTTCCGACAGTGGTGCTATAACAATACAACAACCATGTATAGTAGAGGTGTTTAAAGTCCACTTTTTTAATTCAAAGTGAGCTCAAATTGAATGTATGAAATATTCTCGAAGCTGAATCAAACTTTGAATATTCTTTGATAGTTGTTTTATGCTTGAAAAAAATACCATTTCTAAAACATTTTACTTCACAGTTATTGTTAGTAATAATTCATGCATATGATAAAGCCAATTACTAACACGAAATGAAATGCTTTCAGATTACTTCAAATTACTTCAGATTTGTTCATAGGAATATTAATTTGTAATGTAAATAACCGCTCAGAATGGCATTGAGTGAACATAAATTAAGTAATTTAGCTGTCAATATTTTTGTTGGTGGAGATTTGTGATTGTAGAAGCCAGGAATTTTTTGTATTGAGGTGAGGCCAGTATATATGTTCAAGCCAAGTCAAAGTTTCGCATACCACTAATGTAGAGGTATACTAGATTAACACTTTGAAAAAAACAGTTGAAAAATTGTGTACCAGTGGGAGAAATGAGAAATTATTTATTTTTATACATAGGCCTGTGCGGGAATGCCATTTTGATTTTGGGAAATTTATGGTGGGAGGAATGAGACGGGAAATGGAAAAAAAATAATTTAAATTTCTAATTAATTTGCACAAATTTGTTTTTGACATGCAATATAACCTTTAAAGTTTTTTTAGATGAATTTTTTTATTATTATTATCAAACTATATAATGTGTATAATATTTTATCATCCTTTTATAATTCATCATTTTGACATAAGCTCATTTTACAAATATAAAGTTGATTGTAATTTAACAATCTGTTTGGTTCCTTGTATAATTCTCATTTTACAAATATCAAGTTGATTGTAATTTAACAATCTGTTTCATTCATTGTATAATTAAGTCAAAGAATGATTTAAAAGTAAAATTGCCGATATCATCTAAATTAAATAGCTTAGCCTTACCATTGTGTTTTAAAAATTGATTTGTATATTCACCAATAGGAAACTCGAAAATGACAAGCTTACAAAACTTTCAAACTCGATACAGACCTTTAATGACGATCTCAGTTCAAAGCTCAAAATCCGAGTACTCCCAGAGCCCTAACATATATATTATTTCATAGTAAACACTGAATAATTAAGGCTAGATTTAGGGTAGAACACAAAATAGCCGGTTACAAGGACATGCGATCTGACAATGCCATTTTTATTTGAGATGTAGATTAAAGAATATGTATAACTTGCAGTATGCACCAACAACCTGAGGTACATGGAGAGCTGAAAAAGTATTTAACTATGGCAAATTCTTGTTTTGCTTTGTGTTAATCTAATTTGAGCAAAGTATTTTTTAATGTAATTCCAAACAATCCCTTAATACCGGTATTATTAGCTATAAATGTTTTATGCATTTTTATTCTAATTAACTAAGCCACATGTAAAATTTGTAAAAAAATTGTCTAGTGTAACAAATTATTCTTGAATCTTACTAAAGAAAATCTCTTTTCACTTTTTTGAGGTATTTTGTATATGTAGTTGGAAGAGGATAAAGGAAAGATGGATAGAAACATATAAAATGGAAAGTTCCCTTTTAAATGTTTTTTATCCACCTTTACTGTACACCTTCTTACAAATACATAAATAAATTAGTCTTTAAGAAACCTTTTAGTTAAAATTAAAAATTTCTTTGTAAGTACAGTGGGACCTCCATATATCAGACTTCTGTATATTGAAATTATCTATGTATCAAACTTTTGGTGAATACCCATGGCATTACATAAATAAAACTGTTTCTACATATTGGTATATATATATATCAATTTTTTTCAAGACAAATCCGGATTTTCCCTCTGTAATGCCGAAGGTATCAGAAAAACAAGTGATAAAAAATAGAATGAAACTGTAGCAAGAGGAAGAATTAAATGTTTGGTCAAGGTCATTGTGACACCGAAGGGTTGCCTAGTGGGGTGTTATTGTCCCCACACTCCTCTCACCCCTTTCCTCAAGTAGCCCTCCTCTATAAATCAGGTTCAGTTTGTTTCAGTATCTCTAACCGACAGTTTATGCTCGCTATAGTTTCATTCACTCTAACCGACAGTTTATGCTCGCTATAGTTTCATTCACTCTAACCGACAGTTTATGCTCGCTATAGTTTCACTCTCTCTAACCGACAGTTTATGCTCGCTATAGTTTCACTCTCTCTAACCGACAGTTTATGCTCGCTATAGTTTCACTCTCTCTAACCGACAGTTTATGCTCGCTATAGTTTCACTCTCTCTAACCGACAGTTTATGCTCGCTATAGTTTCATTCACTCTAACCGACAGTTTATGCTCGCTATAGTTTCACTCTCTCTAACCGACAGTGCATGTTCACGTTCAGAATTAACTGTGCAGTAAGACATTAAAAATTTTTTCACAAAAATGTAAATCCATTTGAATGCTACCCTACATGTTTTTTTAAGGTATTTGGTTTTTATTATCTTTATGAACATAACTTGTGCATAATGTGATTCATATTCACTTATGAGTGCAATGATTTGGAAATGTTTCTAAATACAATAGACTACACAAAATCACCTATAACAAAGATTGTTTCTACACATCAAAGTTTCTATAGGCCTACATCAATTTTCTTTTTGTGGAACCATCAACCTCGCGATATATGTAGGTCCAACTGTATTTGATTGATTAAATTAAATCTTCTAAACAACCAAGTAATTAATGAACTAAAACAAATTGACAGCCAGTTCACTTACATAATGTAGTAAGGCATTCCTGTCCTTGTTTCAACTTTCTTCCAAGTTGCCATCACTTGTGTGTAATACAAGACATGTAGCCTACACTTTTACCATTTTAAGTTGTATGTAATAATTGTTATGTTCTTATACAGAAATGTATATATATTTTAAAAATGATTTGATCCATAAAACCACTCTGATACCTGTAAAGAGACAATCAGTTAGCACAGTATGTTAAAATAGATAAATTATATATATTTTTTTTTAATCCCGGCGTCTTACTACTCGATCAGGTTATACGCTTAAGTACTAGTTACACTAATGGGTTAGGAATTGGGAAGGTTGAATTTCGAGGAAGTGAACCCGCTTTGTGTGGAGGGAGAGTTCACCCGACCAAGATTCGAACTTCGATCTCCCCGTCCTCGACAGTCAGTGCAATACGAGACTAGTATGTTAGCTAACTACGCCACCGAGGAAGGTTACTACTGTTTATCCTCAGTTGAAGTAATTGCTTGTGAAGCACATGGGTCCTAAAGTCTGGACTAAGTCCACATGTTAAGATGTCGGCTGTATACAAAAATCAAATTATTCATCTGTTAGGGATGAGGATGGTTGAATATAGAGGAAGTGTAGCCATATCTGCAATGAGGAAGAGTGTAAAAACCTTTAGGAAAAAAACTTGAGTAGGCTACACAAGACCGGGATTTGAACCCCGATCTCCACGTCATTGACAGTCCAGTCTATTGCAAGTGACACCTTAGACCATGCAGCCATCAAAACAGGCGGTATGCAGTTACACATAATGTACCTAAGATAAATTTCCAATTATAAAAGAATGGTACAGAAATAATAATTTTGATATATTTCATCCCTCCTCCCCGCAAAGTAATCTTCTGGATGCACCACTAAGTTGCATCCCTTCAATATCTTTATTTTTTTTATTGGTACTGGTTATATGCTTATGTACTAACAACACTAACTTTCTAGGCGTTAAAAAGATTATATTTAGAGGAAATGTACCTACATTTGTGTAGAGGGAGTGTGGAAAACCATTTTGGAAAAAACCACCCTCAGTACACCTGACCGAGATTCAAATCTTGAGCTTCTCGTCATCGACAGTATAGTCTACTGTGAGAGTAGCACCTAAGACCATATGACCACCAAAGCAAGCTCTTCAATATCGACCTCCCTAAACACAAGTTATGAATTGGGGCGGAACTTTAAAACAGTGGTTTCAAGAAAACAATCAGTAGGTATTCTTCATTTGTCCTTAAAAATAGGATTTAGGTATATCTTAGAATTATAGGGGCAATTTTAAAATTTTCCTCCATAAGTAACTAAAAAATGTGCACCATTTTTAACTTTCTTGCTGTAAATACACCGAATGTTAATTCGTCATCAAATTAACTAGTTTTAGGTAGGTTATAACTATAACTAAGCGTCAACTATCAGTAAATCCAACCAATAATGATTGAGGTAATTATGAATTTAATAAAAAACAATGTGTTTCATGACAGCAAAACATAAAGTTTGCAGCTTTATGTACTTGTATGCAAAGTGATTATGCTTTTACCATTAAGCTACAAACATGTTACTTCTTTTTAATTTTAATATATTTTTAACTTCTTCTTCAATTGCTTCAAATGGGTGACCTGGTGGTCTAGGAGTAAGATGTCAGACTTCTGTGCTGGGGGACCGGGGTTAAATCCTCGGTCCAGACACAGATTTATCTGATTGCCAAACCCTTCCTTCACCTCTGACAAGATGTGAATTAATCACAACTTGTGCATGTAAGGAATGTCAGGCCTCCACCGTGGTTCGGATTCCACGTTAAACTGTAGGTCCTCCATTTCATCTCACAATCACTCTACTATTACACATTAGTGTAAGTGTGTAAAATAATAAATAATAATAATAAATATGATGATGATAATAATAATAAATTGCATCAAGCTAGAGTTAAGTAGAGTTAAATAAGTAATATTAAAATGTATAGCTACAAAATAATTAAATGAAATTAGTGTTATTATATTTCTCATACATTGTGTACTTACATTGGATCCAAACACATCAGCTCGGCAGCAATGGGCACACAGACAAAAACATCAACCTTGTCTAGTCTAGTTTGCAGTTAATAGGTAGAAAAGGTTTGAAATCAAGCTGGGTGCATTGACGTTTTGAATTTTGAAGTGTTCCATAGACACATTGTCTGTTGACATGATATATGATCACACTTTGCACGAGTAACTAAGTAAAGTAAAAATAAATAAAGAGGTGCTTTTATTAATGTTTTCCTTCGAACCATTCACATCAATTAGGGTACATTTCCTCTCAATTCTACCATACTCATCCTTACTCCATTAATGTTAATATGTAGCTAGTCTGGACAGTTGGTAATAAACAATATAAACAAAAGAGCGATAGATTATTTCACGTTCATAAAATATTTCCAGGTCATATCACGCCATTTCACATTGAAAATAATGTAGTAGCCTAGGCCCTAGATAAGTACCAGTATTTATTTCAATTGTAAATATTGGTCTGAGCCCTTTTAAATCTTATCCTCAAAGACCATATAACTTATTTAGCTTCATTATAATCACTCCAAAATGAGCTTTACCAATTTTTTACGTGTTAGATTCGCTGAGACTTCCACTCGCACCTTTCTTGATCTTCCAAAATCCATTCAAACTCACCATAGTACTATTAACACACGAAAATGCCTCTATAACTTGATATGAACATAGCCTTTGCTTACTACGCTAATGTATGACTTCCCACCTAAAGACCTTCAAAAACCTTATTTCCCGCTTGAACTTTGGGGAGGGGGGGGGGTCGCAAGTCAAATATCCAATAACGGTAGCAGACTTTAGTAAACTAGACCACATATAAATATGCATTATACACATAAACGTTAGTATAGTGTCAGCACATCATAATAAGTTTATGTTAAAATAACGCCAGATATGATTTTTTTTTTTAATTACAGAACCAAACATAGACAAAACAATTAATTTTAGGTTTTTAGCCGGGCTTATTGAATCACTTTTGCCAACATTCAAACATTATTTCCCAGTGTGATATACAATCTACACCATTTTTAGATTACTGTTAGGGTATTATTAAACTAGTTTGAACTATATATATATCATGTTTTTTATCAGACCAAATCTTATGAGATCAATATTAAAATTCTAACTTTAATAGGTGTTTAAAAATATGGTTACAGAGTTCATTAAATCTTTTGGATATTATTACAGGCAGAATGGATATTCATATAAAATTTCTCCAAAACTAAGATGATAGTTTTTGGTAAAGATGAATCAGGAAATTTAATGATTGGTAGATTAGTATGAATGGAAAACTCTTAGAACAAGAAAATGATTTCGTGTATCCGGAAAGAAAATTCCATAAAAAGTTAACGCCAACATTATTTCATTGAAGTGAAGCATGGGTTTATCTGGAGAAACAATGGCTGGAATGAGATATCTAGAAAGATATGCGGAAAAACTCGTATGGACAGTCAGTAATAAATGGGTGCTGAAGGAGTGAGTTTTGAAAAGAAATCTCATAGGTAATTGTGAAATAAGCGTCTTACATTGGATTGGGCAAGTTGAGAGAATGAGTGTGGATTGAGTGACGAATCACGATAGAAGAGTGTGGGGATCAAAAGAAAGAGGTAGGCCACATAAGACGTGGTTAAATGTTGTAGACGAATGTGTAAAAAAAGGGAAACGTTAGGAGTTTTAAACAGAAAAGAGCATGTATTATGCGATGTATGGATGTTGTTGAAGCGAAGGGAGTATGCAAGGCAGGGAAGTGTGGAGAAAGTTTGTGAGGATAGATTAAGTAAAGAGTTGTTTTAAGCCATATACACAGTATTTTGCCTCCCCCGTAAGGGAACGGCGTGATTAGGTAAGTATGCTTTCCAAAAATAGGATATTAAGAATAAAACTTGCTGCTCTACATTATATTTTTAATCTGGAAACCTCACCAGTAAAAGCTGTTAAATTGTTGGATTCACATTAAACTAATGTATATGATAAAATATTTCAGCTGCTAAATTTTACTATGAATAATCTGAATTTACGTAGCAAGGATGATGAAGAAAAATGCTTTATGATTATAGGCACCGTGCAAAGTGCAGAAGATATTTGAATTCACGACACAAGCGCGCAACACAGCCACTTTTTTAAGCTCTTGCTGGGTAAATTGGAGAGGCATTATGTTTACCGCGATCATATATTAGAAAATCATAAAACATAACTCACAGTTTCTTGAAAACTACTTGGACAATAACAGTAGTTTTTTTCATAATTTGTTATAAAAACATTAATAAAACATAAGGATATTATTAAAATTCCCATATTCCAATTGGTTTGCTTTGAAAAAATTGTTTTCTAATGAACCAACTATAATCAGTTTTTTATTGCAGACATATTTTCACTTTGTGTAAAAGTTTTTTCCTAATTGAAATAGACGGGTAGTATAAGTGTATGAAATAATCATCATCAACTGAATTTTATTTTGATATAAGACCCATCTCTTTTACACCACACACACACTTTTCACAGTTTGATGTCTTTAGTTACGAGCACAGACGTTTATAAAAAACAAATTAATAGTTCAAAAACGTTACACAACAAATTTGTATAGTATTAACAGAAAAAAGTTGTAAAATTTGTATGAAAGCAGATGAAATATTTATGGTTGAATGCAGATCTAGTATAGCCCTATTTGTGCAATAAGGTATGAACAGGAGTCACGTGAAACGTCGAATATAGACGATACCTTTTTAATGTAGTCTCACTCTTACATAAATAATTGCTGAAACTCCACGTTAACTTTATTTTAGACTCTTATAGCTTGCTACTAAACTATTAAGCAACCAAATTGTATTCAACAAGAAAGCGCCCTGTTCTCACCTAGCACTCATAATTATCTAACTGTATGTTAAAAATAAAGTTACTGTCGTTACGGAAAGTCTAAATATCTTAATATATATAATTCTTCTGTATGTGTGTATGTCACTGAACTCCTCCTAAACGGCTGGACCGATGTTGATAAAAAAAATTGTGTGTGTTTGAGTGGGTCCGTGGATGGTTTAGATTCACATTTGGACCAGGTAGGTGGCGCTGCAATCGGGTTCTATGATATTTTTTTATTTTTTAGGGAATTTTTTGGGGGGGGATTTCTTTTTTTTTTAGATTTTTTGCATAGTTTTATTATCGAAATCAATTATGCCACCCAAACGAAGCCAAAGTTCGGGCAGGACAACGTCTGTCGGGTCCGCTAGTATTTTTATATAATTTTAAAAGAATATGATGAGATATGAATGTCAATTAAGTAAACTGAAATTTTTCGTTCTAAAACCTAACCTTAACCCCCTTAAAATATGATACATTTTAATAGATACTGTTCATTAAGTATGATATATTTTTTCACTGCATAAAAAAGCAATCAGTATAAAATTAACAGACCACACAATACTTAAACGTAATATATTCACAAGAGGCAAAAATATTTTAAAATTTCAGCTCAAAATACAAGATTAATCGAGTAAAGTTTGATTCACACTGATAGGACTGTGCGCAGACCGTGCTGGGACAGTGTCGTGCTGCCAACAATCTGGAACAGATCATTCCCATAAGAGTTACCTTGTAAGACCGTTTTTAATTCACACTCATAGGACTGTGCTCAGGCCATGCTGTGACTGTGTCGTCTTGTATCGTTTCAAAAGTGATTTCCCAAGGTCACGGTCCAGTTCGGTACGAATGTAGCATCGGATGGTTCACTAAACACATAACACCAATGTCAAAGGATGGATCTTACCCCATTCTTCTGTGATCGAAGGCAGCGTGGAAGAACGACGTAAGTTCAGCTAGACACACCTTCTCTGACCCAAGAGAAAAAGACACTAACCGGGTGGGCTGAACGACTGTGAAGCGAGAGCCACGTGTGGACTGGACTTGCGCAGTGAAGATATTCTCCTTTAGAAGATTCCCGAGAAGCAACGAAACTTCCCGAGGCTTGTAGAAATGCGCAAACCGTTGTTCTTTCGGTATTCCAGAAGGTTTCCCCCCTTGATTACCCGTCATCCTCTCCCCTGTGTTTTAGCTGTATATATATTTGTGTCTGATCCAATGAACCTCACAATTGGGACAGAGCTGGAACAGGGCTAGGATAAGCTTCGG
>CABFWB010000543.1:213711-235225 GCA_902151455.1 Timema bartmani
GAACACAGTCCCAACACAGTCCTATCAGTGTGAATGTAGATGATGTCGCCTTAATGTCGTCTTAGTGTCGTTTCACCTTCTTCGGCTTCTTCCGGCAAGCGGCGAACCTTTACGAAGGTTCTTATCTACAATCTGACATTGGCTGCTGAACATTCCAACATTGTTAACACAACTGTGTGCAATAAGCCAAAACTATGGATGAAGAAAACTTAATAATGTTGGTTCAAGGGTATGAATGCTTATATAATCTACAACATAAAGATTATGATAATAATTTCACTAAGGAAAATATTTGGAAGGAGATAGCTGAAGAACTGAATGCAAGAGGTTTCTGTAAGTTTTCAAGCTTCGGGACACTAATTCTAAAATATTTGTGAAACTTTTGATGGTCATCTCTGAGTCACCCATATTGTGGAATTCTCCTTCTTCTCTTGCTCTAAACAAATTATAAACCTAGTATTTTCTTCGTCTTCTCATCTTTTTATCAAGTGAAATAAGATAAAACCCACATGCAACAATCACATCTTCCTCTGTTTGATCTATGTCTACAATTGCCAATGAGCAAAACAGTAGCGCTAACAGCACAGTCCCAGCACGGTCCTATCAGTGTGAATGATAGCGACATGACACAGTCCCAGCACGGCCTGATCACAGTCCTATCAGTGTGAATCAAACTTAAAGTGTACTATGACACCAAGTATAGGTGGTTGACTACTTCCATGACCTTTATTTAAACCATAGTGTTTCAATGCATGTTCAGCTTTTAAATAAACTAAAAGCTGTTCTTCTTAAAATTAAAACTAATAGATCATACGACACCTCTTCACTTCAATGTACTGTAATATATATACATAAACAGGCGAAAACTTTGGTAATATTTGAATGTTTGAATATTAATACATTGATTGGTTAAACTTGTAAAATATTTTCATTCTTTGTTCCTTGTAAGACAGCTGTTATCCAACTAACAGCACGTGAGGGGGTCAGTAGATTGGACAAATTTAAACAAGTGTGGTGAGTATACATATGTCACTGTCATGCGCATGGAAATATGTGTTTTCGAATGTGCTTGGCGTTCGTAGTCTTGGGCAGACAGTAACACCTAAGCGCATTAAAACTATTAATAGATAAAAAGTAAGTGCTAAACTTGCATTTCCAACGCCACAGATATTCGAAAGTTTCCTATAAGTATTTTTATCAAAGGTGAAAATATGAACGATAGTATTATTTTTGAACATTATAATTTGAGTATAAAATCTGTGTTACGTAACACTTTTGTGTACCACCACCATCCCCCCATGTAACTGCATGTAGACATTAGAGCTACCCCTCCCCCTTCTGTTACACCCCCCTCTACTACCTTTTATTTACGACCACAAATAATATAAAAGGGAGTGGGAGTAGGTTACAAAACATATAAAAAGAGAAATCATATGCAAGATTTAATAACAACAATATGAATGGTTTATTCAAAGCAATAACAGCAGAGCAGAAATCTTTACATGGTCTCAAAAATCAAACTGAGGTATATTGAAAATCAAAAATAAACAATAACTTCATATATTATCTCATACAATTAAACTGAGTGAATGTTACATCACACGTAACATATCCTACAATCAAATGGGTCAATCTTGAAGAGACAGAACAACCCATAAAGTTAGTTTAAGTACAAACAATTATAGCAAACAATTGTTACCAAAGTGTCTGATTCATACCAATGAATGCAGACTTCAAAATGTTAATAATAAATATTAAATATTTGTTTGATATTTTAAAAGACACGAGAGTTTGGCTAACAGACTTTAGCCAAGCTCCCGCAGGACTATCTGATCTCGACACAAAACTAGGAAACGTCCACTTACTTGTGAATATAAAGAAAATGCAATACGAGAAGCAAAGCATAGCAAAAGATTTGAAAATATTCTAATGTGAATTAATTTCATGAATAATTTTATCAGTCAGAAAAGTTGCGTTACAATAATCCACACTTAAAAATATAAACAACAAAAAGACTACATTAATATTATCAAAACAATTACTAGTAACCACGATTTAAAAATTAATTATATATTTAACGTGTCCAACACAAAATCAACTAATAATTGTGGCTATCTAAAAAGTTTAAGTAATACAGCAGACTCTAGCGCCCAAGTGGGGACAGACAAAATAAAGAGTCTCATTTCAAAATAAATGTTCAGGTAAAAAAATATTATTAAATAGAAAAATTACGACGCCTAACTTGGCTAACACTAGAAGTTAAATTTAAATCAGAGTCCAAAATATAAACTGCCATAGTCTAAGTCCGTAGTAAATTATACATGAAAGTTTTATCCTGACATTGTCCAAGTCCAGGACAGCACTCCTCAGTCAAGCGTTGTGATTGAATAGTCATCTTTGCATACACGAACATCACTTTATAAAGGGTTTTCGTTGCTAGGGACGCAAGGTGGGGGAAAAGAACACTCGGTCGGTGACGTCCTTCTAGAAGATTTCGACAGTCACGTAGCCCATTTGTTGCCAGAGCTCCATCCAACTCCCAGACCATTCCTTCAATCACCTGATGCTGTGGATGTAGTTCACGTTTTCCCATCAGAGGGCCGGTAAGCAGTCTTCCTCTAGTCGAGGCAAATTCAGGCTGGCCTATTCATTGATCAAGTCGGTGTGGACGTCAGCTGTTGGAACATCGTAGCTCGCTCGGTCAACTCCCCGTACTAGGATTCTATAGGTGTTGGCCCGTCTTGGTGGTTGCTCTACCCAGAAGATACATTCGGTAAGTACATGAACAATTTTATTTGTAGAGAGAATATTATCGTATAATATTCTGGTTTTATATTGTTCAAAATTGTTTATTATATTGTACCAAACTACGAGAACTACATTAAAGAAGAGTACTATTGTATGAATATTATTAGTTTCGATACTATTTGGAGCGGGTAGTATGAATCAAAAAGGAGAGCTACGTGTGAAGGTTAACATGGGGGCGGATCCAATTGTAACTCAATGTTACACTTTTAAAGCGTTACGTAGTTTATGGACGACCCCTAAGTCGACCACACCTGCCTTGCAATTTGGAAGTTATACAAATTAAGTTTCCATCTCAAACTTCAGTCATATTAATTAAATGACCCACTATAATTAAACTCGATCCCTTCTTAAATGGTTTATGAGATTCATTACCATGATTAACTTTTTTTTTCTTTTTTAGCATCACGTCTTACAATCCGTTCGGGTTTTACAACATTAACTTATTGAAAATCATATTTAGTTATTATTTTTCTGTAACTAATATGTTTCTGTATGTTCATTTTCAGTCGTTACCCTCCAAAACTTCACAACTTTGACAAACCAGCACTTTATACACTTTCACTAGCGTCATCGATGCATCAACGACTAAAAACTATTCCTGCAGTGGGACTTTGGCAGAAAGAAACCTTTAGAATAGGTGGCGATTTTGTGTACTCTGTATGGAGGCCTTTGGGTGACATACAGTGTGGGGCTTCCATAAACCCATGTAAATTACATTATAGTGGATCCGAAGAAAGTTAAAAACTAAGCAAATGTTTGATTTTGCACAAATTTAATTATATCAAATTATTTTCACTGAAAGTGAAATTGCAAGTGTTGTCCATTAGGCTACATAAAGACTTCGTAAAAACGCTCATTATATCAAACGTTTCTTTCTATATTTGCAACAAACTGTTTATTAGAGTTTATAATTTATTTCTGGTGGGGGTTTGTGAGAGCCCTTGCCTGTGTTATCGCCCGGTTCGGCCCCCAGCTCCCTTAAATCCAGCACTGTTTAAAATATACAAACACATTATTTGGATGGTTAATATTGATACACGTAGTTGTTTCAAGATTCTGCCATTACCAGCACCACCTACGTTAACAAAAGATTAATTGTGGTTATCATATTTGATACCTTAGTAATTATTGTAAATTGCTATCAAAAATTTCACAAAAACAATAATTCATGATTAGATTAAAAAATTTCTATTAGCTTGAAGCAAATTGGCACAACTAGATGGCTCCCAATGTCCCAGTAGCTTTTTACATTCTCTAAAATTTTATCTATATTGACCGTACAAAAAGTTAATGTTTTTCCTATTGGATTTTTATTAAATTAATGGTGTGCGGAGACCATTGATCTCTAAAATATAACTGGATGGACATTATGTAGCTGAAACTTTCTAGCTGTCGTCTGCAGACCACTATGTAAGAGAGGAGGAAACTTTCGGGTATCTCTTTCTCTCCTACACTCATACAAGGCAAAGTGGCATTTTGACATTGTTCATTAATTTGATTGAATATATGAGATACAACAAAGTGTGATTAGTTAAATTAAATAAATGTGTTAGTAAAAGCTTTGAAGAGCATAACAAAGTTCAAAACTGGTGAGCTTTTTTAAAAAAATTAAGTTGATGTAGGCTAATATATACGATGATTTTTGAAGGAAACTCATTTGGAAGGCTCTATCTCGTACCAGAATCCTACCCTATAGTAGTGTTTAGGTAAGATAAAAGCCTTCCAGAAGAGAATTTCTACTTCCGTTCTAAATGGCCATTTATCCTACTCATTGATCTCTTTAATATAACTGGATGAACATACACATGCACATTCCAAGGACAAAAGCGTGACGCTCAAGTGTATCGTCTGCTACACTGAGGGGGGGGACAGATTTAACGGTTTCTTTAAATGTTCTTATGCGAAAACATATATCTGATGAATAAAAGTGTTATTGTTTGAAAATAGTGAAGTATTATACCACACTTTCCTGAAGAAACATTTACATTAAAGGATATACAATCCAGTTTTACAGGTAATATTGTACAAATACTAATAAAACCTTAAATATTTCAATTTTAATGTAGTTATTATCAATGTTGTTTACAGTCTGCCATGACTACACTTATATTTAAAGTTGGTTATTAGCTTGTATATTGGTTTCAGAAACCATATTATATTGAAAGTTCGATAAATATAATGAACAAGGTATCTTAAAACTTGATTACATTTGTTTGAATGACAAACTTTGAATAGTTGCCATGCATTCAAACTATCACTTAGGTTATAGGCTTGTGGAAAGTATTATTGTAATAATACCTGTTTTTTTAAGTTGGCTCATATCTTTCAGAAACCATATTATGTTGACATTTCGATAACTATAATGAAACAAGTTAGCTAAAAACTGTATTACATTTGTTTGAATGACACACTTTGTGTAGAAGTCTTACGTTCAAATGATAATTTAGGTTATTGGCTTGTAGGAAGTACAGTATCTACTAAACCCTGATTTTAGTAATAATTCCAATCTGTAAGGCTTTATTTCGTACCAGAATACTATCATATATATAATATTTTGGTAGGATGAACGGCAATTTAGAACAGAAGTAGAAATTTCCTTCTGGAAGGTCTTTTATCCTAACTAAACACAACTATAGGGTAGGATTCTGGTACGAGATAAAGCCTTACAAGTAAGCTTCCTTCAAAAATCTTCGTACATATTAGGCTACATCAACTTATTTAAAGAAAAAACTAACCAGTTTTGATCTTTTATATGCTCTTCAAAGCTTTAACTAACATATTTTTTTAATTTAACCACTCACACATTGATGTATCTCATATATTCAATCAAATTAATGAACTATGTCAAAATGCCACATTGCCTTGTATGGGTGAAAGAGAGAAAGAGATACCCTAAAGTTTCTTTCTCTCTTACACAATGGTATGCAGACGACAGCTTGAAAATTTCAGCCACAGATGTCCATCCAGTTATATTATAGAGATCAATGATCCTACTAAAATACTAATATATGATAGTATTCTGATACGAAATAAAGACTTACAGATTAGGATTCCTACTAAAATCAGTGTTTAGTAGATACAATGCTACCCACAAGCCTATAACCTATATTATTGTAGGAAAGTAAAAGTTCTACACAAAGTATGCCATTTAAACAAATGTAATACAGTTTTTAGCTAACTTTTTTCATTATAGTTATCGAACTTTTAATATAATATGATTTTTGAAAGCAGTATACAAGATTTGAGCCAACTTTTTTTAAATAGTAATATAATAATACTGTCTACAATCCTATAACCTAAGTGATCGTTTGAATGTATGGCAACTACATAAATCTTGTCATTCAAACAAATGTAATCAGGTTTTATGATACCTTATGAATTATATTTATCGAACTTTCGATATAATATGATTTCTGAAACCAATATACAAGCTAATATCCAACTTTAGATATAAGTGTTGTCTCGGCAGACTGTAAACAATATGAATAATAACTACATATTTAAGTATATTAAAGATTTTATAAATTAAGATAAACTTGAACGTCACGCTTTGGTCCTTGGTAATGTGTATGTTTATGTCCATCCAGTATAATTTAGAGATCACTAAGACCCCTTGTTATAAGCAGGCCATCGTATTTGTACTAGTGCCTAAGAAAATATATTCTACATTTTTAATTAAACTAAATTTAGGGAATATTTGCTTTATCACTGGCAAGCCTGGTAAATCATTGAAACAAATTTCTTTTCTTAAAGTTTCATGTGTGAACGTACAAGTGTAAAATTTAATTGATATTTTTTTTATCCTTCATCATCTTTACATCTAAGTAAATTATTTTTCAAATTTAACCAACAAAGTTTAAGAATGCCTCCTAAATTCGACCCAAACGAAGTTAAAGTTGGTAAGTTCATTTTCATTTCTACATAATTCAAGAAATTGTATATAGGCTATAAAGAAACGAAAGCATGGCCACGACTGAATAGTCCGTCTTGAGTTAGTAATTTATTTGGAAAAGTGTTTCCATCAGCTTTAATAACTCGTTGGAAACTAAACAGAAATATTTGGCAGAATATAAAAAACTAACTATACAAAATAAAAATACAATTGCGGGATTATAGACAAAAATATAACAAAAAAAGTACTGCAAGAATAGACACAACTATAACACAAGATAAAATACATTTGGTAGATTCTAGAAAAATATAATAAGTAAGAAGATTATACACCATGATAATATTGGCTTATACGGTTTATATGTAAAGTACAGTATAGTGGCTTGATGTACAGTCATAATTAGTTAATAGGGCCTACTCCATTGTGATAAAATTGATAAATGGATGTACATTTTTACAGTACCAAATCCAAATTTTCAGAATTATTGGTGTCATGGATATGAATGGTTGATCTAAAATTTAAGTTAGCCTACTTAAATTGTACTATCCAAACAAATTTTTGTATTGCCGTAGCAGAAACCATATTATATCGAAAGTTCGATAAATATAATTCATAAGGTATCAAATCCTGATTACATTTGTTTGAATGACAAGATTTGTGTAGTTGCCATACGTTCAAACAATCACTTAGGTTATAGGCTTGTAGACAGTATTATTATATTACTATTTTTAAAAAAATCTTGTATGTTGCTGTCAAAAACCATATTATTTTACTATATAATACCAATTTCTTCGATTCTAAGACACATGAACGTTTCTAAAAACTTGCTGTGTCTTAAAATCGATGGCATCCTAGAATCACAGTTCTTTTCCTACCAATGCTCTCGATGGCTCAGAAGAATCAGACTGATACTGATTCAGAATGGAGTAAGAATAACATAACTACTGATAAAAAATATACTAATGTTGTAGTAAATTTAATTCTATGGTAACAAGATTATACGCCATTCACGACCTAAGTTTACTTGGATGACAGCTCAAAAAGTAACTAAAAAATAGTCCCTAAAATATCACTACGCCAACAGCTGATATCTGCCACTGTCACTTGGGACAGCTGTTATGAAAACATATGGTTATGTAGAGTAATGTGATAGTTAACCACAGTAATTTAGGCCAATATTATGCCTCAAAGAATTTTGAAATTGAAATTTTTGAATGACTTGGTGATCTGTAACTTCTCTTCTTTTTTTCTCCTGGGAACTCATTATCAAAAAAACACACACAAATCTATCCACAAATAAAAAGAACCCCTTATAAAATTTCGTGAGATTAAAGTTAGATTAAACTTATATTTAAGTTTGATAAAAGATAAAAGTTTAAAGTTAGATTAAAGTTAGATTAATGTTAGATTAAAGTTATTTTAAAGTAAGTTTAAAGTTATATTAAAGTAAGATTAAAATTAACCAAATTAGGCCTAATATGTATTCGAACTAAAGAGAAAATATCTGTATACACAAAGTTATTCTTAAAATAATTAGTAATATGATCTAGGATTAAGTTTTTTTACGTTAATACAGAAGCCCAATAATTAAAATAAAAGGTAATTTAACTTAGTTATAAATTATTATAAGTTAGAGTAAGGCGTGGACCTAACAAACTAGAGACTTAATTTAAAGTTAAAAATATAATAAACGCGCACAGTAATAAATTCTATGAAATATATTTAAATTAAACAAAGTCTTAATATTTATTTGAGGTCGTCCACAAAGCTTATTTATCCTTCTATTCAAGTTAAAATAATTATTATTCCGAGCACTTTCACAAAAGGTCTAACAAATATGGCTTTAAAATGGCGACCAACGAATATTAGCCATGTGGTTGATGATGACGCGGACAAGTTGTTTAAAATGGTGTATCCTCGCAGCAGACGATTATATTTTATTCAGTTAAATATTTCTAAAAACAATAAACTAATAATAAAATAGTTAATCATATATAAAATAAATTACAAGTATTTTATCTTTACCAAGTAAATACGATGCCTTTATTAAAAGGTATTAATGCATGCACTATATTACACATCATAGATAACATTCCAAAACAAAGAATAGGTACTTTTAATATATGTTTAAAATATTGTTTCGGATTGGGTAAAAAGAAATTGTTAAAAGTAATGAAATAATGTGAGAAAACTTAAGTTTAAGTTATTTTAAATGTAAAATATAACATGTAATTAAAAAACTTAACATTCATAACAAAACAGTGTTCTTTTACAAGTGTTGGTAACCTAAAACCTAAACATATGATTTTTGAACTGTCATCCAGGTAAAGACCTATCGTGAATGAATTATACTTATAAATAGTGTATTTTAGCTTTTTATTTTTATTTATTTTCTTACCAAGCCTTTGACTCAGAATATTTTTCTTACACTCCAATGCCTTCTTTATGCCTAGTGGCTAAGAGAGATTAATTAGTAACAAATGTAATGCAGTAAAATTCTCAGATTAATTCATGGGAAGCTTCTTTTGCATCGTGAATTTATATTTGAATAAATTTGTCAATCTAAATTACAAATATTAGTCTTAAAGAATAAAAAAGTATAGGATTAAAATTATATATCTACCCTGTATTATTATAATTTTTTATTTTGAATTAGAGTTCAGTACATTTCTACTGTATCTGATGGCACCCGAAATTGCTTTCGAGTCTAACTCCACAGCCTTTGTAGGCAGGCAGGCAGGCCTATGGCTGGTTACCTTAGCTCAGTGGTTCCCAACCTTTTTCGGTTAACGCTGGTAGACAATCAAATAACCACCCTTCCCAATTTATTGGGATGGTTGTAAAAAATAATATTAAAAAAAACTGTTTTCTTGTCTTTTCCAAAAATAAAAATGACTGAAAATTTGTGTGATGACACTGTTCTGTTTTCATAATTTCCTGAATATTGGGTTTGATGTTTGACAGAGCCCACTGCAAATCGCTTGAATCCAATTTAAGTATCCAGCACTGTTTATTTTTTTATGAGAGTCAGAGTTAAAGAGAAGTTGTTGCTCATAGCCACAATGGTAGGAGGGGGGGGGGCTAGCTTACTTTTATTTAGTCATCTAATTTATTAAAACTGTTGGGCAGGGTTTACCAATTTACAGCAAGAAAAATGATCTTAATTACTTTGTGAAAGAGAAAGAAATAAAAGTCTTCATTTCTTAGCTGATTTTTTAATGTTATTTTCTTATCGTTCCGGTCCCCCCACCTTCGTCCCCCAGTCCACTACCCTAGCTAGATGAAGTATAAAAGTCGGTTCTCATAAACTGTACTTCCAGTTGTGTCACTTTCCAGGCTGTATTTGAATAGTCTCAAGGATCTTTGAATTATCACACTGACAAATATATATACTTGCCACACATTTTTGGTGGAATACAGGAGTAAGACTGCATTATATTATTCATACAGTTTTAAATTCTTCTTTAGAATAGAGTGAAAGTTTCCTACCCGCTATCTTAAAAATGCTGGTTAGCACAATTTATTATGAAAATGAATATAAGGGGCTGCAAAATAAAACAAGCTTTGTTAAGATTTTCACCGTCATTTTTCCAGTTATTTCTTTTTAACTTGTTTTGTTTTTCTAAATCAATTACCTCATAAATACTAATAATTTTATGTTCACTGAGTCAATATAGGCCTAATATTTAAAATCATGTTTCATTCCAGTATACTTGAGGTGTGTCGGTGGTGAGGTGGGTGCCACATCGTCACTTGCGCCAAAGATTGGTCCTCTCGGTTTGGTAAGTTCATATATACTACACCGTTCCTTTACGGGGTATGCAAGAAACTGCATATATAGCTAAAAAAAATGTACTTAATCTAGCCTCAATAACTTTCTCCACACTTCCCTATCCTCCCTTCGCTTCAACACCATCCATACACAGTGTCAAACATGTTACTTTATTCTTAAAACTCTTAATGTTTCTATTTTTCACACATTTGTCCACAATATTAATTTTAGTCATGTTTTACAAAGTTTACCCCTTACTTTTGATCTACTCACTCTACCTTCATATATTTGCTTCATCACCTATTCTTTTCCTCATCTCAACATTCCCAAACCAATGGAAGACACTTCTTTCACATTGACCTGTTGAATTCCCTTTCAAACTGCACTCCTTCAACACCCATTCATTAATTACTGTCCATACGAGTTTTTCAGCATACATTTATTAGATATCTCATTCCACCTGCATTCACCTTGATCTTTTGTTTCTCCTGTCAAACTCACGCTTCACATAAAACGTCAGGGTTAATACACTTTTATGTACTGCCATTTTTGATTCTTTCAATACTATTTAATTCTTTGCAATAGTCTACCTACATACATCCAACTTAATACATTCAGAGATGCGTTCACCCACGTCTTGTCTATTTCACCATCTATCCTTTCATTATTACAAATCATTCTGCTCAGATACACAAAATCACTCACTTGTGCTAACAGTTTACCATTTATACTAAGCTGATAATCATTTCCTGATTCATCCTTATCAAAAACTATCACCATAGTCTTGGAGAAATTTATATGAAGATCCATTCGTCTTGACACCACATTCAAACGATTAGTGCATTCTGCAAGTCACTTTCATTTTCAACTATTAATACAGCATCATTTGCATGTAACCACATTTTTCCTTGATGTGTTTAACACCATCGATTAACCTCTTAATTCAAATAGTAGTGATGGTAGATTAGGGAAAATGTGGCTGCGTTAGCTTAGAGAGGGGATGAGAAAACCACACAAGGAGAGGGTGCAGCAGGTTGCCTGGTTTGCAGGTCCGCTAATGTTTTGTTTTGTTTTGTTTTGGCCAGCTGGCTTCATTGATGGTTGTTTCTTCATAATATAGTCTCGCATTCTGTTATCTTAGCTTATAAAATATTAACTTTTCATTAGTATTGGCATTAGTCTATAGTTAATGATTAACTTGTGGTTAGATTACTATCAGAATTTTGTCTCTTTTAAAGTATTAATGAAAGTTTTAATAATTTATGTTATTAGTCTCCAAAGAAAGTGGGTGATGACATTGCTAAGGCAACTTCTGATTGGAAAGGATTGAAGATCACCGTCAAACTTACCATCCAAAACAGACAAGCTGCTATCTCAGTGTGTCCTTCAGCTGCGTCGCTTATTATCAAGGCCCTTAAAGAACCCCCCAGGGATAGGAAGAAACAAAAGAATAGTGAGTTGATCATCTTCTGTCTGTATAGTCATTGCTACAACCTATTAGAATGTTTGTAACTAAGGATAACTATGCACAAGTGATGGTATTGCTCTTTTATTCCTATTCTGTTGAACCAGTTATTCTAAATTATTCACCTTTGCTCAAAGTTTTTTTAGTAAGTATTTAACTTACTACAAAAAATTATTTACACTTTTTAATTAATTTTTGCATTTAAGTGACTTGTATAATATTTTTTATGCTTTCAGTTAAGCACAGTGGTAATCTTTCTTTCGATGATATTGTAACTATTGCAAAATCAATGAAGGATCGATCAATGTCCAAAAAAATGGAAGGCACAGTTAAGGAGATTCTTGGAACATGTCAGGTATGCTTGACAAAGTAATTTTCAATTCAGGATTTCACAAATATGTTCACCACCAATGACATAAAGATCTGGCGTGCTACTATAACTTACCTAAATTACTCTCTTCTCTTTGAAGAAAATCACTAACTTATTTGTCTGGTTATAAAAAAATTCACTTTGTGACTATTATAGTTGAGCTATTGAACTATAAGTTGTTCACAAAATTATGATGGACTCTTTCTTAAACTAAAGATATTGGGCTAGTTAATAAACATTTAGTTAGGTTGAGGGTTTATAGTAGAATTACACCAACATTTGTTTGGAAACTGTAAAAAACTGGTGAGAAATCAACTTGCATGTGGAGAAATTACCCTTGGCTGATATTTGGACATTCACTTTCTGGGCCGCTGCCGTTTTTTGAATGTATATTAATATCTGTTAATTGTTTGTATTCCAGTCTGTTGGATGTACTGTGGAAGGCAAGAACCCACATGATGTTATTGACCAGATCAACGATGGAGAAATAGAAGTTCCTGAAGATTAAGTGTTTTTTTAGGTAGGTTTAACTATTGAGACTAGGGTTCTGGACTTGTAGACATTTGATTGGAAAATATTATTGTGGTTTTGAAAATTTGAGTAAAATAGGCAACTAAAAAACCCTTTATTGTTCAAAAAATATCGGTCATTAGCTTGGTTTCACTTTACATATGGATAGCTAGGAACAGAATGACTGAAGAAAACCTTGATAATTTTATCAGATTTATTTATAGAAAAACAGCAAGTCACAAATACACATTCTGTATTTATAATGATAATAGTTTATTTCTCAAGGGTTACGCTCACAATAGGCTAGTCTGCAGATGACTGGAAGATCGTGGTTCGATTCCTGTCAGGTCTACTGAAAGTGGGTTTCCCCACTCCATGCAAATGCAGGTACACTTCCTCTTAATTTAACCTTCCTCATCCCTAACCCATTAGCGTAATAAGTACATAAGTGTATAACTTTAATGGGTAGTACGACACGGTTCTAAAAACAATAGCTTGTAATGTAATGATAACTTATTTTCTTAATCTTTCTATTATTTGGTTCACCTGCCCAGGGTTAATAACCACTGTGCTAGAAGACAAACAAGTCACGAGTTTTTGCATATTTAGCTCTTTCCTTTTCCAGAATAGAATTATTGTTTTTCTAAATCTTGAATAGTACCCCAACTTATTATCTTATGTTTCTTTTAGCTAGTTTAAATGAAATCATGTAATTATTGGTGTGAACATTTTAACTGCACAGTTTTAACAAGTTTATAATTCATTAACTGTAAATAGTGATTCGTTGATTTCAAATCATTACAGTTCACGAGTTATAAGGGCTCAAAATCACTATTTTATGCTTGTACAATTGTTAAGGTAAATTAATTAATGTTTAGGGCTGAAATCTAGTTGAACTAGACATTCATATGAGGTGAATACAATGATTTATAATATTATTAGTATGGATTAATAATCTTAGTATTAGTACTGGTCAAATGCTGATTAGACCTATAATTTGATTAATGTCCATTAAACCTGATTATTTGTGCTGAATTTTTGAATTGCGTAGGCTATAAGTCTGGTAGTGATGACTCGTTAGTTTAAAGCTGGGTAGTGGACAACATGGTCCTTTGTACTATTGCCATGCATGGCAACCCAAATGGAATGGATAAGGGGAATTGAAGGTGGCTTACTGGTCATGTTTGAAAGAATTCAATGGTGACTCATACTTGACGGCTTGCAAGTGAGATAAAGTGAGAGAAATATTGCGAGAGCAGGAATGGCCAAATCTTTTGGTCTACGGATCCACTCCATAGAAGGAGAATCCTTTGCGATATACTATGGAACCATATGCTTGTATTGTTTATTTTATTGTTAAAAAATTAATAACCCTATTTTGTGTTTTAGTAGTAAAATTTTATTGCATATAAGAACTTATAGTCCTTTCACACACTGAAACTGAGATTTTCATTAAACCACACTCATAATACATAATTTCCTTGAAAAAAGTATGTTCTCATTAAACACATGACTTTAAAGTTTGATGCATGACACCGCATAATCTTAGGGTAGTTTGTTGAATGAGAGTTCATAATTACTATGTCATAAACGAAGACAGGATTGTAAATGGTCATCAATCAGACATTTTATATTTCGATTTTATAATGTTAATTTGAGAAAAATCTGCAAACACATTTTCAATTTATTTTAACTGATTGACCAGAGATTGATCATACTAGCGGCTGCGGTCGACCAGTAGATCACGATCGACTCTTTGGCAACCTCTATGCTAGTGGATAGATTTAAGGGCTGACAGTACCAAAAAAACATTCAACACTTGTTTGCGACTACTGAATTTCTTTGATAATTTTTCACCTTTGTTACTTGAATTAAAAGCACAAATGTCAATAAAATGAATGGACGCGATTAATAAATATATATTAAAACCAAGAATCATTCACAGTTAAAATCATAAACGCACAGTAGTCGTCAATATTATAAAAGTAAATAGTCAAAACTTGATTAAAAAGTTTATAAAGTTAAAATTACTAAAGACATTTAATTTTAAGGAAATCCAAACCATAGCCTTTAAAGAGTTTATAAATTTATATCAAATATTTTTTAGTAATAAATAATTGAAACCGTTATTTTGTCCGCCAGCCTTAATTTACATTTCATTGTTGGGAGATCTTTCGACAAATCATGCCATTATAATTCTAGACGAGTTACACCACTCCATCTTTCAAGGCTGATGATGGCATGAACTGTCAAAAAAATTCCCATCAATGAAATATATATGAAGGCACAGACAAAATAACTTAATATAATTAATATTCTTTAATTTATAAAAAAAAATTAGGGGTGTACAGGATTCTGACATCTTTCCCCATCAATATTAGAATCTCATGAGTCAATGTGCTCTGTCTATCAACAGTTATTTGTTAGGTTTAACAAGTGAGAGAGCTTGAAAGATTTAGAGGACAGATATGTTCACACTACCATTTTTTGGGGCATAGAAATGAGGGGGAGGAAGTAGCTTGCCAAGGCCAACTATTGTATTCCTAAAGAATATTTAAGGTGTTTCAAACCTAGATAGACTTTAAGAGGTGTTAAAATAGAAAACATTCTAGATTTAAGAGGTTTATTTTTTGTACTCTTCCAGTAGTTAAATATAAAACGCCATTTTTAAATGAGATTAACAAATAAAAATATTGTATTAAAATTAATTATTCGATTTGTATTATTTAATATTTGTTCAAAATTTTGCTAATTTTTTCAATATTCTCACATCGCTATCTATATTATTATGTTTTTATGATAATATATTATTTTTAATAATGCCAAATCTTTTATAGGTATTAAGTTACAATATTAATTTTAAAACCATTTATTTTTAATCTAGAATTATTATTCTAAAGATTCATTTTTTTATAATTTCCCATGTCCCGTCCAGATATAAAAATGTCATTCCTGCCCATCCCTAGTAAAATTATAAACTCTTTAAATCAAGTGTTTACTTTTATAATATTGATAGTTATAGCTAAATAACTTTGTGATGGTTTTGAAATAATATTATAAATTATTATTAATTTATGCACATGGTTGAACATTTAAAATCTGTATCAAAGCGTTCTAAAGACTTTAACCTATCGTTTACTTCCCCTTCCCTTTTTCTCACACAGTTGCTAAAGCATATTTAAGCTTTCTCTTGTGGTGATTTTTTATGAATATTAATATTTTTTCTAAGAATTTGATGAATAAAAGTGTTTAGTCACAAATAGATTATTTGTAATAGTGTAAAGAAAATATATAAAATTGGCACTAGCCTAATCGGAGAAGGGGCTTATTGGCTCAGCCCTAATTAATATTTCATTGAAATATTTATATTATTAATATTAATATTCTGTACACCTTATATGAATGTCTAGTTATATTAAATTTCAGCCCCATGCACCTTACCTTAGCAATTGTATACTAAAAGCGTAACGGCAAGTTTGACACCTTATAACTCGTGAACTTTAATAATTTGAAATCATTGAATCACTATTTATAACTTATAATTATACACTTGTTAAAATTGTGTAATAAAATTTTTATGTTCAAATGACCTTAATACCAAATAGTAAGAATGTGTGAGTTTTGTGTACCAAGCAAATCAAGTAATTACATTATTAACTACTGTTTAGTTTGGGTGTATTGCTTAGTATCCAGAACTCAAATCTCAATAGTTACTTATGGTAGGGGTTGGCATCCCATCCACCCACTCAGTCTTGACATTTCTGAATAGTGTACAACATTGTCAAGCGTTTGTTTTATATTCGTTAAATCTCTTGTTCAAAAACTTTGTCAAGACTGGCTTATGTGGGCAATTTTCGCCATTGAGGAGATAACCTCAATAAAAAATCACATTTACTCTTGCATGTTTAGGACATTGTCTATCTTATAAGCTACCCTGATGAGCTAATTATACATTGAAAGGTGTATAGAAGTGCAAGGTTTCCACACTTACAAGTAAACTAGGCCTCAAAGCTCACAATTAAAACACATATTTATTAAATGTTCTGGTTATATCGGTTCCCTTCTTCAACAGAAGTCATCATGGTGGCTACAGACAGGGAAAACCTGGGAATTTTTGGATGACAGGGTAATGTCAGGGAATTTAACTAAAAATATGGAAAAGTCAGGGAATCCAAAAATATGTATAAAATATCCCATTAATTTAGCAACTAAACACTAAAATAAAAGTTAATAATATCTAAAGAAAATAACATTTTAATTTTTTAAATAACTGATAAAACTGTTTGTTTACTAGATACGCTTTTTTTAATATGTGATCAATAATAAATAAAACAAAAAGTAGTCAGGGAAAATTGAAAAATGTTGCCTGGAAAAGTCAGGGAATTATGTAAATTATGTTTTGTAGCCACCCTGAGAGTAAAACACCAACTAGACATTAGCACCATGGCTAGAGGTAGATTATGGTCACTTTGATACTCTTGTTGCCAGTTTCTGATTACTATTATTATTTTATTGCTAGGATTCTTCAGTTGACTGTTCAAACTTGTCTCTTTACTCTTGGTAGATGGATAGAATGTTTTTATTGTTTGTATAGAAATGACTGACTGGTGTGAGTAGGACTGCTTGCTTGGAATAAAGGAGAGATAATTATCTAAGGTTATGACCCGGGGGAGGAGGGGGGCTGGATTTATATTTGTGAGCAAGCTCACATCTACAGAGCCGGGAAGCATTGCAACTATTGGGGAGGGCTTGTTTCATTTTAGTACTGTATCATGAGTCAAAATCTGCATTATGTGTTTGTGCATGAAGTACTATTGGTTTGGCTAGGTCGTTATCAAAACGATGACCATTTGTTGTCTCTTTTTTTGCGGTGAGGCCAATGTATTCAACAATGCAGTTGTAGCATTGTAACTGGTACCTAAGATTTTTTGTGGAGCAGTCATAGTTAGCTTTCATGAGTTATTCTATTTGTCTGCTGTTGAATGAGGCTTTGGCTTGACTTAGGGAAAATTGCTGATATCACAAAGGCTGTTATTATTCCACACTCCCTGATTTGTTACGAACAACACATAAGGCCAACAATACAGCCTACTTGATTTGCATGCAGTTAACCATTTTTAAGAAGTATAATATTCTGTTTTGAAATTAGGTGTATATTCTCTCATTTTTGTTTTAGCAAAAAGTCTGGAGTTGGCCTACCTCTCATTATTATTTGCTGCTTTTATTCAAAAGTGAGGGCTTCAAACGAAACTGTGAATAATCGGTCGAGAACACAGCATTGTGAAAGGTGATCGATTGGCACTGCTGCATCCCACTGAACTACCTTCACTAACCCTGCTACTTGTCTCAGGTCCCTTCCCCAAGCTTTGTTGTGAGGGAACAGTTTCCCAATCCGAGTCCCCTTCAATATTTCACACTTTCAAACACCAAACTAAATTGACAATCGGAACACTTTAACACGTCACAAGATCTCTCTCATTAATGGGAACAATTACATAAGCTTAGCAACCACAATACTACCACTAAAGAAGAAGCAAACAAAAATTACATTTATTTGTGACAGAACACCAAGCGTTTGCATTTATCTTACTATACAGACAGACTAGGCTGGCTTCAATTGGTCATCTCCCCAAAAAGAGCTGATAAGACTCGAGCGCTTCCGATTCTGGGAGAGGGGAAGGGGGCTGCACAAATATAATTGAGTATTGTGACCGCTTATGTGAGTGTATTGTCACTGTAAGGGTATGGGGGGAGGTAAACGCACAAATAGCGAGCAAATCGTTGAGTATTGTGATGAAAATTGGGACTCAGGTATATATTATTTTATGCTTTTATTTCCCGTGTAAATTTAACTTAAAATAAATACACTAACAGTGTTTGGGGACTAGCCTAGTACTACTGACCAGAATGTTGTGGAGATTTTGATTCTTGGAGCACTGTTTAGATGATTTTGTGCAAGAGGTGATGAGGTTAGGATATTTTAGCCTGTGTTTAGGATAAATCTGAGTTTGTGCAGTACATAATGTTGGGTGGTGAGCATTGTTGTCATTGGAAGGTTGTTTCTTAATAGGATAGGGCTCTATTTGTCTTGTGTTTAGGGTATCCATAGGCTGCTGTGAAAGCCTTGAAAATTTATTGGCATTGCTTAAGGTCTTATTCTTCATAACATGTTTGACTCTGGTAGCAGGCTGTAACGTAAAGAAAGAGTAGTTTACATGAAGAGGATGGCTGCTTTGAAAATGGAGGTAGTGATGTTGGTCGGTGACTTTGGTGTGGATGTGTGGTGTTTGTGTTTTCCTCATTAAGGTTCAGATTCAGTTCCAAATCCAATAAAATAGCATGGTGTTTCCAGTTGAATCTGTGGGTGTAATGGTTATTTGTACTAGTTAAGTTTTGGGATCTGTCCAAATCATTAATAAATTTCATCCAGCAGAGTGGTTGCACGTGTTCGGACCAACCTTTATTTAGTATAATATTATTTACACCCCATAGAGTGAAATGTAACAAACAAGCTTACACTGGTTCAGGTTACAAGATACTGTAATCAGTCACGGTAAGATTTCACCTTTCAGGCAAAATGTAGTGTACATTCTGATTTACTTTTCTCATCTTAGTATATAAAGTGTGTTGTAACTTTTAAGTAATTTTGTTTTATAATAGAGATTAATTGTAATCTGTATTTTCTAGGTTTTGTTCCTGATTAAACTTTTCTACACTTATTCTTATGTTTAATTTATATATGTATACCCTTCCAATACCTGAACACTTTGTATGAAAATAATAAAAATGTAACCCAATTCAGTGGCCACATGATCTAAGGCGCTACTCTAGCAGTAGGCTACTGATGGGGAAGATAAATGTTTGAATCTCTCAGGTGTGCAGGGGGTAGTTTTTCACTCTATGCAAATGCGAATACACTTTAAATATAACCTTCCTGATCCCTAAAACCATTTGCGTACAGGGTGTATAACCCAAGAAGGTAGTAAGACACAGTGCTTAGAAAAAATTCCCAGCTTAGCAAATAAGTGCTTTTAATTACTTGACTGCTACAATAGTTAGGTGTAAAATAACAAAATGAAAATATAAAAACTGACAAAGATATGCAAGATCAAATTGGCAAGAAGGTTTGCTTTATAAATCCACTAGCATAATATAATGTTTTTGTACATATGGATCAAATGTTTTATTGTCAAGACTTGCACACACGCAAAGCATTTGCATTAATGTTCAGCAGACACAGGGGGTTGCACAATTTTGAGGCACTCGTCTGCAAATTCTACAAAAATGGGCTCCAGCATGGCTGCGTGTATGGCCTTGCCTGGATCAGGAGCATTGTCAATAGCAACCAGCATGTCTCGAACATTGGCATTCTTCAACACTTCACGCAGACCTTCACTCTCCTCTAAATCAAAAAACAAGGATTACTTTTAATTTATGAAATTATGTGATTTGAGTCACAATTTGAATAAATAGTTTGGCAGGGTTGTTATACACCTGGAAGACAGAATTTCACAAAACACAAATACTGTAATATTTGGGTCATTTAGTGGAAAGATAATTAATTATTGATTCAATTGTAGGTGGGATTTAAGAACATTAAAAAGTTTCTTATAATAGTTATTGCTGTAATAATTGTATATAGAGAAAATAGTAAAAAAAAATTTTCTATTGAGTTTTAGAGTTGACACCTATCTATGATTTACATCCAATATTTTTTTATTATAATTATTAAAACTAATGAGAGTAAATTTGTGATAAGCTAGTTATTCAGTTTATATCAATTGTTGGTTCGCTTCTAAGTTAATGTAAGCATTTATCAATAGTTTTTCCTTGAGATTAGAATCTTTATATAGATATACACACACTGTAACGGTTCCCGTCACACGGACTTCTCATCCGATATTTAGCTTGGCCCGCTAAATTAATATTGGTATCTTGTGGAGGCATGCACACAGGGGTTTCGGATACTTCCTGCGATACGTGGAAGTTACAGGTACCTACTCCCGCCACGTGGCGCGGCGGTTCATCCAACGGCGCTCTGAACTATCCGTGGGCTATGTGTGAACTTGCTCGGTGAACTGGTGGAGGAAATTGTGGACAGTTGGAGTGAGTGTTCCGCGAGACGGACTCAAGTGTGTAAGTGGGTTGTACGTGAAAGCCTGGCCGGTGTTGACCCTCTGTCTCCGAGGAGGAGGATTTGGAGCGAAGTTTTACGGCAGGGGTAAGGTAGACCTATCCTTACTATTTAATCTTTATTATTTGAACGATCTATTTCAACTTTCTGAGTGGTTTTAGTTTGGTAATGTTTACATAGTTGTACCCGTTCTATTGGGATATTAGTGAAATAATGGGCCGGTCGGGAAGGAGGAAAACTACTTGGCGTGAGGCTGGGTAATATTATAAAAACTCTTCTTTGGTGATAAGTGAAGGGTTAATTATATTAACGACCTTCTTCTTACACAGTATTAGGTTACTAATTGGTGTCTCTAATGAACCGCTAAGGGGGGTGGGGTAATGTGTTGGGGAAACAATTTATGTGTGGTCAAATAGGATTAGATTGATCATTTATTTTTTTATTTTAAGGGCCGGTATGATAATACCTAATGAGCCCAGCATTTTATGTACATATTGTTGGTTCAGCGAGGGATGATAGTTAGGTAATTGATATATTTATGTTTAATACTTAAGCTGGTTATT
>CABFWB010000543.1:235793-260976 GCA_902151455.1 Timema bartmani
TATGTGAATAATTATATGCTTCACCCCATTTCATTTCATGATTAGACTTGATTATATTGTATATTGAAACTAAGACGAAGGCTTAACCACACCTTTAAGGGGAAAGGGTAATTTATATGGAAATAAGGAATGTTTGTTGGGCCTGACTGTGCCCGCCCTTCGGGCGTATTGAACACTCTATTTTTTTGTGATCCTAATCTTTCTATTGATTACTCCAACTATATTTCAGGGGCCCATTCATAGTAGCATAAGATTAGCCAACCTTGACATAGAAAAAAAAAGTTTATCTTTCATAAATTTTTTTTAACATAATACTACAGATATAATTTTATTTACAATAAGGTTATTGATTGCTAATTTCTTAGATGTTAACAACTTTGTAAGTAAACCCCGGAAGCCTAGGGGCTTCATGGGGAGCCTCGTTGCCTAACAAGCAGTTGATCCCTGACCGAGGGGTCCCTTATTTATCCGGGTCTACCTTACGAGGGGGAGGGTTGATTTTAATATCTACATCTGGCGACTGAACAACTTTCCTCGTTAATGTTCAGTCTCGCTATCGCCAATGAGGTGGCGCCCAAACATCAACACTCTCCTGGACTGACCCTGACTTTAAGGGACCAGTCAGTGCCAACAGCTCTAGGACCACGCCCTTCTCCACTGAGCAACACGGGATGTGGTAACACCACACTTTAATTTTAGTTTCTTTCGCTAAGGGTTTATCAGGTTATAAGCATATATGATTACTCAGGTAAGAATGAGGATGGAAACGAGGTAATCTACCTGCGTTTGTGTGGAAGGCGAGTTAGAAACCAATTAAGGGGGGAAAAAACTAGATTCGACGGGTATTCAAACCCTGATCTCCCCCATCTTCAGCAGGCCAGTCTAACATAAGAGAGACGCCTTAGACCAGAGGTGTCAAACTTTTAACAGGTGTGACGGCCACAATATCATTAGGGAGGCATTGTGGGCCGCACAGGATTTTATGTATTATATTGACTTATACATTTTAAATGTCTCTACAGAATTAAAGAATTACCTTTTTTCCCCCTCAATCCCTTTTCAATCTTAAAATATACTGATTTCTACAAACATATTTTCTTTTATTGCGGACACAAAAGGCAAATTTAAAAAGAACATGTTTAATTGTCAATTTACAATATTAAAAACAATTGCTAAAATAAATAGTTATGACAAAGACAGTAATAGTAAACTTATTCAAAATTCAAATATTTTTCATTTAAAACAAAAGTCATAATAGTAATTTATCACATCTACTGTTTGTTGGAAATTTGTAATTGCTTCTCACTTATTAAATAATCAAAATCTGGAGCAATATTTTGACTTGAAATAATTCTCATTGTGCTTTGTAAATGTTCATCTTTAAGTTGACTTCTTAACTTTGATTTATTCAATTTTAAATGGGAAAAAAACTGCAAAATATATACTTCCGAACATTGGTAGTATTTTAGCTGTGTTCATCTTGATTGTGATATATTTATCACCCAAATACTTTGAATAAAACTGGCAGAGCAGGTTTAAACACTCATGGGCCATATGTTTGACACCCCTCCCTTTGACCATTTGGCCAGTGAAGCGGATTCGAATATGTCTTATCCCTTCCCAAAAAAAAAAACCTTGAAACTTGGGAATTTTTAACGACTGTCAAACATGAATCATCCTATTATAAAAAATATCACTTGCATAATTTCACACTAATTAATTTTATAAAAAATTAAATTTCATTCCTCTACTTAAATCTGAGTAGTTTGGAAAAATGAGAATTCCTTCTTGAAAACCTGGAAGAGACATAAATTTGATGCAAGTAAACAACTTGGCAACCTGTATAGATAACGACTGTCCTGTTTAGCTTGCACCAATAGCCGTGCAAGTCCAACTCATGCAAGTAAAGGTTTACAAACATTGTTTAACGTTGTGAAAATATTTACTTGCGGGGCAGTTGAGTTCACCCACCACATGTATATGTTACGGGCAATGTACTAAATCTGGGTAGTGTCGAGATTAGCTGGGATATGTTGGCATTATCCAAGTGCAATGAATAAAGTCAGAAATAGAATGTAATTTATCTCATTTACAACCTTATCCGGATGATATCGACACTAGCCAGCAAGACTTGGATAACATTAAATAATATTTGTAAAACTAAGCCAGTTCCAATACGAATTTTATTTTGAAATTTGATGGTAAATTGAATCGTAACAGTGCACTAACATTCAAAATACCTAGCCTAACTTAAACTAATCTAACAGCCTAAACTCACCTAACCTAATCTAAGTTAACCTTGCCTCAACCACAGAAATTGCCATTATCCAAGTGCAGGTGGATAATATCAATATTATCTGGATAAAATTTGAAAAAAAATATTATTCAATCACCTCTCATTCAACATTATCTACGTATTTTGGATGTCAAAATTATCTGGACAATATTGACTATCCGGGTTCAGACTTTACTCATAGCATATACACAAACTATTCTAAAAAGGTCTGTTCTTTGTAAAATGTGACTGGCACTTCAATCCAGGTTTACACATGCAAGTAAAACTAGTGTGCACATTCAAATGGCACAATTAACTACTAGCGCTCAAATATTCGTGCAAGTAGAACATGCATCACGCAACCTCTTTAATGTGCATGCAAATAAAGGTTTAAACTGTTGGCACGCCAGTATAACATGACTATGTAATACCAATTTAATGCCTAAAGATATATTTTATGTTCAAATTTAGATTTTGTGACATAAAGTGCAGCTTTAATGCTACCATCATAATTATATTTATGTATTTTGTAGAAAAATATACATGAAAATTAAATACAAAATGTAAGACCTATGGATACATATTGTAGCCTTTACCAAACAAAAAAAAAAGTCAGAAACAAAACCCTGAAAAGTGCCACTACATGCTATCTAAGTCAATCTGAGAAATTAAAGAAAATGGATTTCATCACTGATCATTAGAATAATTTTCTTTGACAATTTATTATTATTTTATTTTGAATATTTAGGTATGAAATAAAACCTACCTAACAATTTTAACTTGTGCATCGGGACCGTATCTTCTGTTTCATATCTATAAGATGGAGGTGCTATCTCTTCACTACCCATTCCTGCTATGTTTTCTTCGGGAGATTCTTGACAACTTCCGGATTTGTGACTTTTCCAACAGACCACTGAACAACTGCAAAACAAGCAGAGGGAGGGCTGATAGTATTAAATTGTTAGCCTACATAGAGTTTAAAAAATGTAAAACTAGATATAAACTTGCAAAATGATCCACTATATATAAACTGAAAATTTACAAAGAGGTTAGTGAAGTCAACCCTTGTCTTCCCATACAATGAACTTGAAAAAACTAACTAACCCTTTCCTGGCCCAAGCGCTTGAAAGCGCTCGTTAATTTGTCGTTCCCGGCCTAAACGCTCAAAAGCGCTTGCCATATTTCGGCACTCTTTAAGCCATCTGTTGCCCATTTGTTAACTATTTTATATTTAGTTGTTATTTTTATATATATATATATATTATATCTCGTATTAAATTTATTATTTTCTTAGTGTTGTTAGTTTAACTGTTAGCTTTGCTTTAGAATGGCCTCCTTACAAGATGATATTGTTTTGGAGCTCAATAAAGACATATCTGGCAGTGAATCTGAAAGTTCTGACGATAACGATATTGATATCGAGTGATAATGATGATCCTAAATTATTTGATATAAGTGATAATGATATGGAAAACAATTTTAAATGGTGGTAGTGACTGTGCTGCTGCTAAACTAGTGTTAGGTAATAACATTTTTCAGCACTTTGCCGAAAATACAAATAAATATCCCAAGTTTATGCAACAAAAAATAGGTAAAGTGGATCAAGAGTGGTATGAAACTGATGAGGAAGAAATGATGGCCTACATAGGAGTATTGGTTTTTATGGGTGTGTTTGATTTGCCAGAAACATCTGATTACTGGCACAACTCAGGCATTGAAAGCCCTGTAATTCGTAATTGCATGATATACCCCTCTGCAGGATTGATTGTTTTCTTGAATACCCAGGAAAGGGGAGTTGGAGTTGAAAACTAATTGTAAATATTAATTAAATAATTTGTTTGGACTATAATATGTAGTTCCTAGTAATCTCAATTTGATCCCTAATATAATAAGTTGTTTCTAAAATTTCAACATAATATGTTAATTACATCGCGAGTTATTGCTTATAGCATAAACTCATGTGCAAATTTTCATGTTATTAAAAATAAAGGGGATAGTTGTGGGGAATTGGGCTAAAATAATAGGGCCGGGAAAGGGTTAATAGTGTCACATCAAAATAAAAACTAGGCTAGCAATTAGAAAATGAAATATAAGCATGAGCCTACAATTCTTCCTTTTAAAAAACAAAAACACATTCATGGAAGATTTATTTAAATTGAGTTTATGTGATGTTTTCCTCCTATAAATTACTGTATGTGTCTTTATTTATGACTAAAAGATTTTAAAAACTAGTTTTATCATTCCAACAGCACCAAAAAAAATTACACACAGGATGGCGCAAAAGTCACTTCACAATGGGTAAATTAGACCAGTTTAGTTCAATGTTTGGCAAAAGATTAAAGTAACCTGTATAAATGGTCATAATTATTTGGGCATGCTTCAGAATTATGTGGTTCCAAGACCCATGAATCATGACGTACGTTAACAGTTTTCAGAAAATGTACTTTCAACATGATGGAGTCGCACCTCATTCGACTTAGTTATAGTTATTGTAAATTCAAGTGTCAAGCTACTGTTGAGCCATGCTGTGTACAAGATGTTTCAGTGAACGAACGCATGCAAAAATTAAACAGGGCATAGAGGATGCTCTACCAAACATTTTGAGATAGGGAACGGGTGGTCTGCTAAGTGGGATATGGGCCTAAACATGTCTGACATTGTTACTGATCTACGGTTTATTTACATATAATTGTTACATGTAATTTATTTACAATTAGTTGTAACATTATGTACAGTATACCTTATCATTGACAAACCTGAGGAAACCTAACATTTCGTAACTCACAACAGTTGCTCAAAATAATGGCCACCAACCCCAAGCCAAGCATGACATTGGCGTACAAGATTTTACTGCACCCATTCAAATATCCCATGTGTGTTGGGAATTACATCACAGGCGACGACAATCCTGGGGTCTCATACACAAGTGATTTGAGATATACAAAATAGCCTTAAGGCTCTCCTACACATGTTTAAGACCAGATCCCCCTTAGCTGGCTTTGCAGATCACACGTTCCTTATCTCAAAATTTTTGGTAGAGCATCCCCTATGTTTTGTTTAATTTTTGCATAATTTCACTGAAACAACCTGTGTATCTTTTATAACATAATCTAATAATGGCAATGACACACACTTCCTATTTTCAAGTTTCATTTTATATGACAGTGTTAAAATTTAACTCTTATTTAGGAGAAAAAATGTTTCTCTTCCATTTAAAATCCACAGGCCTACATTGTATCGGGAAGGGTACCCCCCTTTGGCTTGGGGATCAAAACCCCTCAAAAATAATATTTTTATTTTATTTTTTTCAAGCTGCCCTTCTATAAATAAGGTTTCACCACCACTCAAGTCGAGCGGTAAAAGAAGGGGGTCTCCACGTCTTACCCCTGAAATAGGGCCCAGTTTGTGCACCTTACGGACTTGCATGCGACCACCCTGGGCGATTATTATTAGTGATTTGAAGACCTTTATATAATCAAGAGATGCTAGGAAATAAAGACAAGTGCATGTCTATGACTGTTAAACAATACATAAAGGTTTACACTTACTAAGATATTCGACATACAGGACACTTATATTTTGAATTTGAAGAGCTACATACTTTACAGTCCATTTTGTGTTTATTAATAAACAAAATTAACGTTTAACTTAAATAAATTTCACACCTTCATAATATTTGCTATAAACTTAACCAAAACAAACATGTGAGAGGAGTATAAATCACAGATAGCACCACTCCACAGATCAATTGAACTTTAGATTAGAGATTACCAATAGCCATACTTGGAACCTTCCGCGATACACATACTGTATCTATCTATTTTCTGGGTATAGTACATTGATCTCTATGATATAACTGGATGGACATCTGTGGCTGAAATTTTCGAACTGTCGTCTGCATGACATTGTGTAGGAGAGAAGAAAACTTTCGGGTATCTCCTTTTCTCTTACACCCATACAAGGCAGTGTGTGATTAGTTAAATAAAATAAATGTGTTATGAAAAGCTTTGAAGAGCATAACAAAGTTCGAAACTGGTGAGTTTTTTCTTTAAATAAGTTCATGTAGCCTAATATATACGATGATTTTTGAAGAAAACTCGCTTGGAAGGTTTTATCTCGTACCAGAATCCTACCCTATAGTAGTATTTAGGTAGGATAAAAGACCTTCCATTCTAAATTGCCGTTTATCCTACCAAAATATTATATATATGATAGTATTCTGGTACGAAATAAAGCCTTACAGGTTGGGATTCTTACTAAAATCAGGGTTTAGTAGATAACATACTTCCTACAAGCCTATAACCTAAATTACATTTGAACGTAAGACTTGCACACACATTATGTCATTCAAACAAATGTTATACAGTTTTTAGCTTGTTTCATCATAGTTATCAAACTTTCAACATAATATGGTTTCTGAAAGCAATATACAAGATATGAGCCAACTCTTTAAAAAAAAAAGGTAATATAATAATACTTTCTACAAGCCTGTAACATAAGTGATAGTTTGAATGTATAGCAAATACACAAAATTTGTCATTCATACAAATGTAATCAAGTTTTAAAATACCTTCTTCATTATATTTACTAAACTTTCAATATAATATGGTTTCTGAAACCAATATACAAGCTAATAGCCAACTTTAAATATAAGTGTAGTCTTGGCTTGGCAGACTGTAAACAACATTAATGATAACTACACATTTAAATATGTTAAAGATGTTATTCGTATTTCATACCTGTAAAACTGAATTGTATATCCTTTAATGTAAATGTTTATTCAGGAAAATGTGGTATAATAACACTTTTATTTATCAGAAACGTGATTTTGCATAAGAGCATTGAAAGAAACCGTTAAATCTGTCTCCCCACAATGCAGCAGACGATAAACTTGAGCGTCAACCTTTGGTCCTGGGCAAAGTGTATGTTTATGCCCATCCAGTATAATATAGAGATCACTGAGTACTATGTAGTGGAGAGCGGTAGCAATGAACTAAGTGTATACCCTAGTGGTAATATTTGGAACTACATCATTATGGCTACTCTAAAACATGAGATAAAGTATAGTACCGGTATCAAAATGTAAAATAAGTTTTATCACCTATTTTAATTTCCTTATTGTACTCAGAAAATAACATTTTATTATTTATTTTAAACCACATTCCTTTTCTCCACACTTTGGAATTTTTTCCATGCTTTCAAAGTTTTTTACTTTCTTTGTCGACGGTCCTCTATTCAGTTTTCTTTCTTCAGATGGTTTTATTCCACAGCTTTATATTTGAAACTATGTTTGGCAACCTTAGGTCAAATATTTTCCCTAAGCGTCTGTTGAACCTCTGCAGTCTCTGGATCGGGCATATTGCATTTTTTTTCTTTAGTTCTGCGTCTTACTACCCGTTGGGTTTGTATGCTTATGTAATAATTATGCTAATGGCTTTTAGGGATTAGGAAGGTTATATATTTAGAGGAAGTGTACCCGCATTTTCGTGGAAAGAAAGTGGAAAACCATTTCTGAAAAGAAACATTCAGTTCACCCGACCGAGATTCGAACCTCGATCTCCCCGTCGTCGGCATTATATTCTACTGTGAGAGTAGTGTGTTAGACCATGCGGCCACCAAAGTGGTTTGCGGGTGTATAGTTGCGATCCATGTTTAATATCCGTAGAGATTATTAATTAAAATAATATAAATGAAAATAAAACGAAATAATCAGTCTAGCATTATTATTTTAGTTTTTCAAAAGTATATACTTTTTTTCTTGTAGTTTAAATAAAACTACTAAAACACACATTTGCTCGGTGGTGCTCTCGAAGCAGTGTGGACGCAGACGCAATGTAGAGACGTTAGACGCGCACTATGGTCGCCAGTCGCGGTCTCCTCGAAGGAACAGGCCGTATAACAAACTATGGAAACCAGTCCAGTCGCAGACCCAAGACACACACGGGAAATAATTTGCGATAGTTTCATGACTTGATTTAAATACATAAAAATGATCGTACATTCATATTGACTAGTTTCCTTCGTCCACTTTACTATACCAAATTTCACAAAACACTCTCATTTATGTCAATCAAATTCTGAGTGAGCCCGCTTCAGTGGCCGCGTGGTCTAACTCGCCACTATCGCAGTAGACTAGAGACTATACTGCCGATGATGGGGAGATTGAGGTTTTAATATTGGTCGGGTGTAATGAGTTTTTTTTACCTAAACATTGTTTTACACTCTCTCTACACACAATGCGGGTACACTTCCTTTAAATATAAACTTCGTAATCCCTAAAACCATTAGCGTAGTTAGTACATACGCATATAAGCCGAACAGGTAGTAAGACACAGTCCTAAAAAAATCTGTTAGTGGACAAGACAAACGCATTTAAAAAATGGAATCTAGTAAGATACAATTTATTGGTTATAATTAAGAACCTCTCAACCTTTCTTCTCCATTTGTTAAGTGTTTTTATTGCATTATACCAAGTATTTTTAATCCTAAATAGTCCTGAAAATGTCCAGTACTGCTTTATGTGAGCAACACACTTGTGCTCTCAGGAGTACATGTATAAAATAATTGTGGAATATGAAACATGAAGAGCAGTTCAGAAGAGTCCATATTCAAGTTGCTCCCCGACGGAGAGGCCACTGACGAAACGTATATTCTCCGCCACTTCAAAGCAAGTCCTCGCAAGACCTTCCATCTCTCCGTCGATGGGTGGGTTGAAGTTGTACACCAACTGGACAAAGAAAAGTGATACTCACTCGCTTGGCCCCATTGTAAGAAGTTGATAAGGACTTTGGTTTTGCAAACACTGCTTTGATTGGGAAACTGCTGATAGCTACTCTATTATAGATATTTTATTGAGGTAAAAATGTTCAAACACTTGTCTTAATGCATAGGTACGTTAAATTATAACAGTTCGATCTTGGGCCAAGCTTTCTCATTAATAATGCTAAACAACACATTGAATCTTAGTTAAACTTGTCGAGAAAACTATTAAAGCAAAAATATTTTAAAATATGATACGACTAAGGGTTCGGCCAGACGGACAAGCGTGCAAGCGACTGGGTGGCCAAACTGGCGAGCGCGTGATTAGCAGATAGCTCTCGATAGTTGTTGACCAGGAGGCTCCGAATCTTGGCTCAGTGAACTGAGGGTAGTTTTTGACAAGTGATTTATTGATGTGATTTTCTCATCCTCTCTCCACGCTAATGGCAACTCTTATTTGTAAAGGCCTACTTTGATAATATTGAAGTATTTTAACATATCGGTTATATATATGGTTTATTATCTTACCAATTAAATTAGGCCGTTAGTAGCAAGTGTGCTAAACCTATCGATAATAATGAAAATGTCAAAATGAGAAGTTTTCATAGCACTCAATGAACCAACATACAATAATATTGCCTAGCGCCTGTAAACTATACTGTACCGGCTCGAGCGCGCGCTCCAGTCTGGCCACCTCTCATTACAACCAATGTGTTCTATTTTAATATTTTAGTCGCTCGCTCACTCGCCCAGTCTGGCCGTCCCCTAATTTATCGTACCAAGCGAAGCTTTGTAATATTGTTGTTTATACTTACAGACAGAAACTCGTCATAACTGATCCAGCCATCGTTGTCTTTGTCCGTGTCTTCGTATCTTGACTTCCTTTCTTCCATTGTACTCTCGTCGCCGAGACTTTCCAGCACGGCACAGCTTAGGGGAGGTAAAACAAGACTCTTATAAATTAACCAGAGGTTACTGATTTAGATTAACTTAAGAGTCGTACCCGGCTGAGAGAAGGAGGGTGTTATTGTAGCCCCCCAAACCCGTGTAGAAATTTTATTTTTGATTTTCGTAGATAATATATTTCACTTTCAGTTTTTTAGTTAATATACTCTCTACGATTTAATGAAATTCTCACGTAATCTGGAATGTGAAATTTAACAGTTATTTTTTTTATTATGTTGCTGATCTCTACTTGAACTATATTCCATTCACGGTAGGAATTACTCTCTGAAAGGTCTTTTTTCCTACCAATATCCTACTATATAATAGCTTTCTGGTAGGAAAAAAGGCCTTTCAGAAAACAATTCCTACGGTGAACGGATTTTATGTACTGAATTAGATATGGATTGTATGATAGACACTCTGCATGGACTAGTTCGTGTAAATATAGTTTGCTAGAGACACACTAGCAGCCGTTACTCTATTTCGAGGAATGGGGCGTAGTTTGATCACCAACTGGGTGCACTACAGGTATAACTCTCAAAGTATCATAAAATATATTCTCCTCACTTTAATTAATTAATTGTATCACAAACTGATATGTGATGAATAACTTCTTTCACCACGTCTTAGTACCCGTCCCGGTTATACGCATACTTTAATTATGCTAATTGAATAATAGAGTTGTAACGATAGAATTTTAAAGGAACTGTACTACCATTTGCATTTTTCCAGCACGCATTAGTATGAAATTCTTGAAAAGTTATTCCTTGGATAATATCTCGACATTATTGTGTAACAGTTTTGCAACTCTAGTAAAAGCTCTACTTGCGCCCGCCTCCTGACAAGATGTAGAAAAAGAATAGTCAATTTTTATTTACTATGAGTAAGTTGTGATAATTATGTACTGATAGTAATTAATTTATCTAGACAATAAAGTTCTTGATTTAGCAAATACAAATAAATTGTGGACAGGTTCAGACCTGATGCTGTAAAGAATTTTAACTAAGTGAAAATTGATACCCTGGATACGGAAATCAAACCCAAGACCTTTGGCTTAGTATGCCATTGCTCTTACCACTGAGCTACACAGGAATCGTCCCATGCCCAGAGCCCTTCTTCACTCATATCTTAAAGCAGAAAAAGAAGACAATGAAAATTAAAAAAAGGCCTGTTTAAATTCCGTGATACCTATGGAATTATAAAATAACTTTTGAGCTTATTATATGAAGAATATTAAACTAAGCGTTCCTATTGAAGCGATAGTATTTTCATTATTTTAGCCTCAAATATTTTTTGCTATAAAAACTGCACAAATAGTCTTTATCTCGTGTTCCCTGACACCCCACCAAGTGTCGTATAGGCCCATATGATAGAGGTTTGAAGGTCAGCCAATACCCCGCCCATTAGACCTGAACTGCTTGTTATTCGTATATTGGCAGATTGATTGATTCTCAAGAGTTGAGACTAGACCAGAGAGATAGGCAATTGGTCGATATTGCGGCCATTTTCAGTCGATTGCATAGTAAAATTACATTGTAATTATGGGCCAGTTTCATAGTCAGATTTAGTACGCCTCAAGTGTGGCGCTATTCTAAATACAAGACGTCACCTACCTGAAATTGAATGGAATGGGCCAGTTTCATATGCGAAACTGGCCCATTCAAGGTGTCGTCCTGTATTTAGTATCGACTCGCACTTTAGGCGTACTAAATCTGACTATGAAACTGGCCCTAAGTCTGACTACGAAACTGGCCCTAAGCACCCACTCAATGGCGTTCTTGCACACGGCCCTTTGATTACATGCTTTCAAATGAATCACAGCTGACACAAGATGGAACAAAGCGATGACACGTTGAAACAAAATAGCTGTTTTCCCTACTCCTGTGTTTCATTCGGTTTGTTTTACTTATATTGTGGAAAATACGCCACTGCGTAGGCTCAAACCCGGGTACTCTGTCCACGTGACGCTAGTTTCCTTCAAAGTTTTGAACTGTGTGATCATTCGGGTTTGGCTTATGCTTTGTTACTTTCTTAACCTACTTGAGTGAAGTTAGAAAATGTGTCAGGGAACTTCCTCAGTTCTTGTGTGTACTTTTCCAAAGAACCTTCATCAATTTTTGCATTTAATTTTTCAAAGAAGCTTTATCAGTTATTTTTTCATCGCTAAAGTCTGCCTTGTATCTCCTACTTGATTATTCCCCATGCTCAACAAACCATTCCCAGGAAATTATAGTAAACAGTTCATCAGTACCGATACCACCAACATTACCCGCCACCATCTTAGCACAGGCTCAACATTATTTGTTTCATTATGCCTTTGCTTCCTCATGTTTCATTTGAATGAATTAGTTCAAACATTTTATGTCATGGTTTCAAGATGTTTCGTTTCATCATGTTTCGAAACGTTTAATGTCATGGTTTCAAGATGTTTCGTTTCATCATATTTCGAAACATTTTATGCCATGGTTTCAAGATGTTTCGTTTCATCATGTTTCGAAACGTTTTATGTCATGGTTTCAAGATGATTCATTTCATCATGTTTCGAAACGTTTTGTGACATTTTTTCAAGATGTTTCGTTTATCATGTTTCGAAACTTTTATGTCATAGTTTCAATAATTTTTTGTTTCGTCATGTTTTGAAACGTTTGTGTCATTCTGTACACTCCCGGCCTTAAAATGACCAATCTCATGTGCGAATCAAAATGAAAGCATCAATGACAGTAAAGGAAACTGCTGTAATTTTCTAAGCCTATCGTATTTTAATTTTCCTCTCTGTATCCTGTTAATTCCTATAAATCTCCACTAAATAAAATGTATAGTTTTTTCAGCTATAAGCAATGAATAAGAAATAAAATTATAAACATGTTGACAGAGGTTATTGAATTCACTAAAAACTGTTTTATTTTGACGAGTTTATTTGGAACCAAGAGTGAAGTTTGTGTCACTATTGAAATATCCAGGGCCATACCATATTTATATTCTATGCCTTAGCCAGTACCATATTGCAATCTAAAATAAATTATTGACCCTGAAACCCCAATTATGTTTTAAAACACTTTAAAATGTTTCAAGAGAGATTTAATACTTATAAAAATTATTTGAGATATATAGGGGGCAGGGCCGCCTCAAGGGGCAGGCGAAAAGAGTCACCACTTGGGATTCCGAGCCATACCAGTGATACTAGATTTAATATATATATAATTGGTGTGTTAAGTGTTCAACATTTATTTTATCATATTTTTGTCCTCGAATTTTTACATATACTGTACTATCATTTTGTCAACATTAATTAGGCCTACAGCATAGGATAAACTATAAAAAATGATTTTGTATCACTTGACTTGTTAAAATTGGTTATAATTTTGTTTTGTAATGGTTTATTTTCAAAGCTATAAGACAAAGTATAGACCCAAATTATGTGAGAAAGGCTGAAAGGGCTTATAAAATTAAAGCTAAACCGGGCCATAGCACCACATTTTGCTTTAGACGGCCATGATTCAACGTAGGCAGGACCCACCCAATCCCAAATAATTCTGGGTATGGCTCTAGAAATATTATAGGCACCATAAGTATAAAGTGTTACGGACTATGTAGACGATGCTAACGAAAAAATGCCCCCCCCACATCCACATATCACAGGAGTATATAGACGTATCTTACAAGTCATCTAGACTGAGCATCCCGTTCTGCCTGTTGTCGAAGAGAAGGAAGAGACTGTGCAGGTTGGCGATGGTCGTCTCGTTCCATCCAGGGAACTGCTTCATCACCTTCTGCATGCTCCACCTCCTGTTCTTCTCCTGCATTGCCGCAGTGGTCTTACGTTGGGCCAGCAGGCGGCTGTAGAAGTCCTGCACCAGCTTGTCGTACTCGGTAACGGGCTCTTTAGATTTCTTCTTGTCGCCCACATCGGCCAAAAGCTCGCCTGGATAACAACGTATACAATCAAAGATTTAAGAACGGATAGTTTGCCAATCGTATCTGCACAATATCTCAGATGTGAGGCCATCATTGGGGACAGTTAACCAAGGACACGAACTCATACATTTCTAATGGCGGAATGACGAGTATACTGTAGTCTCGTGTCCGTTCGAATAGTGGTATCATTATTTTGACCTCAGGCCGCGTTTATATAAAGAGAAACTGGTGACGGAAACGCGATGGTAACTGAAGTTTCTCTGTAAGAGCATACAGAGTTTAATGTTTATGTTTATACTGGGGCAACTCAAAGTTGATGGCAACATGATTGACGAGCGACGTGGCCAATGGAATTGCTCCAGGCACGACATGCTGTAAGCTCATCAGTTTCCAACAGTACTTTGTTGCGATAAGACTAGTTTTTCAAACGATACGTCAGAACAGCAAGAAAATATAAAATTCGTGCAGTTTGTTGAAAACTACCCCTATTTGTATGATCTTAAGTGCAAAGGATACTCTAATAAGAACTAAATAATCTTTCCGGATAGTTTTCCAAATCTTTTAAAGTACGCCACAGATTATGGTTCACATTAATAATATTGTAGGGGTTACACTTTAATGTATTGTAAACGTTTTCTAAACCTTTTCTTCACAACGTATACTACAACAAAGTACTCCTCTGAGGATGACATACCGATAACTGTAGAAATAATAACGTCCTCCTGAGATGATGACTAGCCATAAACTGGCATTGCTCTTGTATAAACACCTTTATAAACCAGTCACTGGAGACTAGCAACTCTCTATTGAACAACCTCAGTCACAGTTGCGTTTCCGTCAACAGTTGCTCCCTGTATAAACGTGGTCTTAGAGGCAGCTAGTTTGCCATCGATAGTTCCATTATGCCATAACTTATAAGATATAGACATAGTGCAATACGTGAAGGTAACACTATCTTTCAGTGTAGACAAAGTGCACATAGGATTATTTTTTTTCATGGCGTCAACGCACAATCGAGCTAGATCAACCAAGTGGCCACCTTCTGTTGGCGAAGATACTGAAAACTTCGTAGAGGTCATTTTTACTAAATTTAAATTATTTTTCAACCCCATCAGTTCTTTTTAAAGGTGGGGAGCATTGTAAAGAAGAGAATAGTGTAGCTTAATAATAAGAGCTTTGTATTTTTTAAGGAAATAGTTTAAATATTATGTTAGTTCAATTTAACAAAGTCTGGTGCAGTGTCTGAACGTTCCTTGTTGAATGGGTGATGTACCTGTTCACTAATAGGTCTAGTGGTTTTAGTACGCTTTATTCGAATTGAGGAAACATGTTTCTCTTTGTTACTTAGCATTATTATGCATTATTATTATCATTATTATGAATTAACACACCAAGAGAACGGACGTACCGATTATTTTTTTCCCTCAGTAATTGATTGCGGTCTAACATAAAGAATGTCCGCCATGAAACTCAACAGTATGTGCTTAAAATGTTGGAGTCTCATGATAGACACCCTGTATTTTCTTGCATTAGAATACCGTATTCACGAATATGCTATCTTGATCCTTGGTCCTAATCGATTCCTATTATGTTATCTTGGTCTTATTCCATTCAATCTCATGAAAAATATTTCCAAAAACATTAAATTTATTAATTTAAATCACATTATCCACCCCAACTGAATCAAACCATTTTTTTGTTGATGTAAGGAAAATTAGGTTTTGCTAGGTTAGAATAGTTTAACATTATAATCATATTAACTATTGAGCCTTAAAATTCCTATGATACCATGTTGAGACAGTTCTATTCTTATTTATTTCTTTAAATATCTACTCAAGTTCTCTAATCGACGCTTTCCAGGCAATGTTACACAATATGGCGGAACGCTATTTATGGTTTAGATGAGTAGTGTTATAATGTTAGAAAACCTACAAACAATATTAATTTTTGTATCATTTGAATCTCTGGGTTTTTTCTGTTGATTAATAATAAGAATACATAGAAAATATGTGTACTATTCCTAGACTTAGGATACCCCGCCTCTATCTTTTCTAGCTACATATATACCAATATCATCTCTACAAGAAGCTAAGACACGAATCTTTTGTAATTTAATCTAAAATTACTATAAATAAATTGTATTACTATTTTGTTAAAATGTTAAGAAATGTGTCACTCACCCGTCGATGAATAGTCTTCTTGACGATAAAAACAAATTGGTTTTCTTTTTACAGGATAGTCGAATATTCGTTTTACAATTGCATTGAGTGTGTTACCCATTTTGTAAACAATGAAACCATTGATAAATAAAATGAAGACTTGCTTCCATATTCAGGCAGAGCTGGTATAACACAAAAGTGAGCGTCGAGGTGTCAGTGTTTTGAACTAATGGCGTTGTACACCTTATTAGAAGAAAACGCCAAGTACTCCTTAGTTAAAAGTGTACTAAGCATATCTTGAATATGATAATGGATTGATGCTGAACAGACATCCACACTCTCGGTTATAGGTATATGCATTTATATCTTATACTTCTAACAAGAATGATCATTGTTGTATCCTCCCTCCATTGTGTATCCTCCTGGAGGTTCTACAGATGATCATTGTTGTACCCTCTTGGGGTTTCTACTGATGATCATGGTTGTATCCTCCTGGAGTTTCTACTGATGATCATGGTTGTATCCTCTTGGAGTTTCTACTGATGATCATTGTTGTATACTACTGGAGTTTCTACTAATGATCATGGTTGTATCCTCCTGGAGTTTCTACTGATGACCATGGTTGTATTCTCTTGGAGTTTCTACCAACGATCATTGTTGTATCCTCTTTTGGTTTCTACTAATGATCATTGTTGTATCCTCCTGGGGTTTCTACTGATGATTGTAGTTGTATCCTCTTGGGGGTTCTACTGATGATCTCATCATTGTTGTATCCTCTTGGGATTTCTACTGATGATCATTTTTGTATCCTCTTGGGGTTTCTAGGGATAATCATGGTTGTATCCGCTTGGGGCCTCTACTGATGATCATTGTTGTATCCTCTTGGGGTTCCTACTGATGATCATGATTGTATCATCTTGGAGTCTCTACCGATGATTATTTTTGTATTTTACTGAGGTTTCTACTGATGATCATGGTTGTATTATCTTGGGGCTTCTACTGACGATCATTGTTGTATTGTCCTGGAGCTTATACTGATGATCATTGTTGTATCCTCCTGAAACTTCTTCTGATGATTTTTGTTGTATCCTCTTGGAGTTTCTACTGATGATCATTGTTATATCCTCTGGGAGTTTCTACTAATGATAATTGTTGTATTCTCTTGGAGTTTCTACTGATAATCATTGTTGTATCCTCCTGGAGTTTCTACTGATTATCATTGTTGTATCATCTTGGAGTCTCTATTGATAATCATTGTTGTATCCTCCTGGAGTTTCTACTGATAAACATTGTTGTATCCTCCTGGAGTTTCTACTGATTATCATTGTTGTATCATCTTGGAGTTTCTACTGATGATCATTGTTGTTTCATCTTGGAGTTTCTACTGATAATCATTGTTTTATCCTCCTGGAGTTTCTACTGATAATCATTGTTGTATCCTCATGAAGTTCCTACTGATTATCATTGTTGTATCATCTTGGAGTTTCTACTGATAATCATTGTTGTATCCTCCTGGAGTTTCTACTGATGATCATTGTTGTATCATCTTGGAGTCTCTATTGATAATCATTGTTGTATCCTCCTGGAGTTTCTACTGATGATCATTGTTATATCATCTTGGAGTTTCTACTGATTATCATTGTTGTATCCGCCTGGAGTTTCTACTGATGATCATTGTTGTATCCTCCTGGAGTTTCTACTGACTATCATTGTTATATCATCTTGGAGTTTCTACTGATGATCATTGTTGTTTCATCTTGGAGTTTCTATTGATAATCATTGTTTTATCCTCCTGGAGTTTCTACTGATAATCATTGTTGTATCCTCATGAAGTTCCTACTGATGATCATTGTTGTATCATCTTGGAGTTTCTACTGATAATCATTGTTGTATCCTCCTTTAGTTTCTACTGATGATCATTGTTGTATCATCTTGGAGTTTCTACTGATAATCATTATTATATCCTCCTGGAGTTTCTACTGATGATCATTGTTGTATCCTCCTGGAGTTTCTACTGATGATCATTGTTGTATCCTCCTGGAGTTTCTACTGATAACCATGCTAGAGAAATATATCGGACTGAGTTTCACCTCCCTTTAACAATAATCAGAACTTAGTTTCAGGCTGTTTGTCAAGTGGTTCACACGTCAATGCCAGTGCTTAGCAACGCCTAGGTGTCGTGAATAATAAGTGTGTCAAAGAGATCCTCAAAACCGGATAGCTTGAATACGTTCTCCACTTGACGCAACGGACGGATGTGCCAAACAAGCCAAATTATGAAGCTTTTCCTCTGGCTTGTCTTTACACTTACACTCATCCCGACTATTCGCCTTTAATTACACTAATGGAGTAGGTTTAAAGAAGGTATAGTTTGGAGAAAATGTATCGCATTTGCGTGGAGGGAGAGTGGGAGGCCATTTAAGAAATAATACCCTTATTAAAACTAGTAGGACCCACTTCGGTGACTGCATGGTCTAAGGCGCCACTTTCGCAGTAGACTAGACTGTTGATGACGGAGAGATCGAGCTTTGAATCTTGGTCGGGTGTACTGGAGGTAGAATTTCGAAAACAGTTTTACACTCTCCCTCCACGCAAACGCTGGTACATTTCCTATATATATATAACCTCCCTAATCTCTAAAACCATTAACGTAATTAGTACATAAGTGTATAACCCTAACGGTTAGTAAGACGTGATGTTAAAAAAAACAGTAGGGATTCGACCTACGACCTCCCTGTCATCGGCAAATGAGATTAGATGAGCTTGACGTTTGCCTTGATTAATTTCACATGTACAATGACCGTTTATTTAGAGCTCTTTCAGTTTTTGGGGGTCCAACATTTCAAAAACTAAACAATTACTGTTAACTCCCGACTATCTTCGGTAATGGAGGAGACAAGTACCACGGATAAACCAAAGCCACGGATAACCCACATATTTTGTAAAACAAGATATCGTAGCACATTCAATTCAAACTTGTACTCACCCATCGTGATTATGTTTATGAACACATCATTATATTTCACGCAATAAGATAATAAAAAACTACACTTTAAATCACTGTACAGTTTACTCAAAATGGACACATCCCTTAAAAAGTTTTTATTAGTCTTCTGCTTCATCGCAGCTGCTTACTTTTCCCTTATCCCTCAACGTATTTTCAGTAACATCAGTTTGTCATATAGGAGCGTGTCGTCTTCCTGTTCCAGATAATTAAGCTGGTCATGAGTTCAACGGATAAACCAAAGCCACGGATAACCCACATATTTTGTAAAACAAGATATCGTAGCACATTCAATTCAAACTTGTACTCACCCATCGTGATTATGTTTATGAACACATCATTATATTTCACGCAATAAGATAATAAAAAACTACACTTTAAATCACTGTACAGTTTACTCAAAATGGACACATCCCTTAAAAAGTTTTTATTAGTCTTCTGCTTCATCGCAGCTGCTTACTTTTCCCTTATCCCTCAACGTATTTTCAGTAACATCAGTTTGTCATATAGGAGCGTGTCGTCTTCCTGTTCCAGATAATTAAGCTGGTCATGAGTTCATTCCAGTGCAGTCCCTCGTTGCATAATCTTTTTGCCTTTCTGGCCATTATCTCTTCTATAGGGATTTACTGAGTACAACAGTCGGTAGCCCTGTATTCTCCATCAATGTGGCGTTTTTCAAAAACGTATCTCCTGCTGTTGGCTATGCCACAGCTAAGCCGCAAAGCGGATAGCGGGAGATTACTGTACTTACCAGTGTGGTGAAAAACTGAAATTTTGCAGGCAGGTAAAGAGACTACTCCAAATAAATATTATAACTTTGGGCAACGGGGTAAATGGTGGTATGAGAATAAAACACTTTTAGGTGGGGCAGAAAATTTAGATTTGACCAGGCAGGTAGAAGGACCACTCCAGATAGCCACATTCGTTTTAAAATGTGAAATTTCTAACTAAGATTTATTTAAATATGGATAATTAGAGGTGAGGGCTACAATTTCAAAACCTAATCGAAACCAGAACTTTTCTGTATGATGTAAAACTGAAATTCAAAATTCAACAAAAAGGTATAGAGATCACTCCAAATATCCATAAAAGGCTGAAGATTTTAAATGAAGAAAATAGTGAGTGGTAGGGAATAAGGGGGGCGTGATTAAAAAATAAAAAGCTTTTTAGGCGGGGCAGAAAATTTATGGTAAGATATAAAATGTAAGTTCTACATGTAAGTCAATAGACCTTCCCGGAAAGCCAAATTACGTCTAAACATATCGAGTTTCAAAATTGAAGCCCGAGAAATAGAAGAGATCGAAATTGATACAACTACTATAGAAATTTTGGTGTGGTTTAAAATTTAAATCTGGCAAGCATAAGCCACATAATTTTTTTTTAAAAATCTAAAAATTTCACAATGAGAATGTGGGGACTGAAAAATCGTGGGGGAAGGAGGGAGTAGCCTAAAATCTTTCCAAAATTATTATAAAATATTTTTTACGGCATGTAAGAAAGTTTAAATTTGCCAAGTTTGTAAAATGACCACCCCACAATAGCCATAAAAGCTGGATAGTTTGAAAATAAAAAAAATATGGGACGAAAACTGGCTAGCAAAAAAAAAAATCTCATCATGGTACTACTACTACTTAGCACCGCGTCTTACTACCCGTTCGGGTTATACGCTTAAGTACTAATTACGCTAATGGACTAGGAATTGGGAAGGTTGAATTTAGAGGAAGTGAACCCGCATTTGCGTGGAGGAAGAGAGGAAAACCATTTAGGAAAAACCACCCCCAGTTCACCCGACCGAGATTCGAACCTCGATCTCCCCGTCCTCAGCGGTCGAGCTCAACACGACTAGCGCTCATCATGGTAGAAAATTTGAATTTTGTATTGTCAGGAAAAAATCTAAAAAATGACCAAACACTAAATATTATCCTAAAGGGTATCCATTACCGTTGCGGTAACAAAATTAAAAATTGAAGGATCTAGCAGCAACATAATTAAAATAAACCAATCCTGGAGACATTGTTCGGTGAACTGTTATAATGTTTGGAAAACCATAAACTATTCAATATGTTTCTGAAGCAGAGTATATTATTTACTTATTTGGTTAAGTGTGAAGCTCTTTTTCCCAACATATTCATGTAACAATAAATATTAGTTCATTCCTCTTATTTTATGATCGTGCTTGTATAATTATTGCGTTGCCAATGAATCGCGTTTGTTTGTACAGCTATTTTGTGGAGAAGGTAATATTGTGTTTCAAATATTTAATGTATTCTACTTTATTAATTACCATTATTGGTTTTGTGATTGCCGTAGCTGGCTCAGGATTTTACAACGAAGAACTTTATCAAAAAGTGTATGGCCGGATGTTGAACGTTCTAATTTGATAAAGTTTTGATGCCGCGAAGAACGGGTCAAACTGCTAGTAGTGGGTATAAAGGAATTGTTTGCGTTTTTAATGACTGGGTTTTTACAATGGGTGTAAATAGGTGGGGCTTTATATGACGGATAATCATGCAAATATGCCGAGTGTCACTTGTGTGGGCAAATGCTAATGACGCGCGATGACATAAGCTAATGTCAAGAGACATTTATAAATAGCAGTTGGCCAGGCGTATGTACGAAGAACACATGTTCTTCCGCTCCCCCCGCAAACGGGACTATTCATTAAAAAAAGCAATTGATAAAATACCAAAATATTGTCATGGATAGAAATATTGTAAAACTGATTTTTATGGGTCTTAATAATGTATTGTCGAGCTAGGTGGTCTTGGGGTAAAGTGCTCAACAAAGTACCAGATGTTCGTGGGTTCAAACACAGCTGGGGTCAACGGATTTTTCTTGAGGGATAATAATCTGTAGCACATCTTCCTTCGGAGAGAAAGTAAGGCCATCGGTACCATGTTGATTGTAACATGTAAAATAACCCTGGAAGGTATGATAAACTACATTTACGGCAAAATTGGTAAGACCTTTCGCACTCGTTCATAGAATTTCAGTGTAAAAGACAAGGGGGAACCACCACACACTTCTTGAACTACCCTATACATGGAATTTCTACCAGATGGTGCAGGCATCACTAACCGGCTGAAGGGATGAGTGCTTGTCCAACTCGGAATGGAAAGAAATTTGGGTTGTTCACTTAAGAAAAAGAAAAGAAGTAATTATTAGTGGGGTCCAAAAAGTTTTCGGGGCGTTTAAAACAAAAAGAGACACCCCTACACCCTCTCTCCAACAACTCATGCTTGTTGTATTTCCGCCCCTCTCTCCCCGCTCTTCCATTTCCTAATACTGTAATGTATGGACGCGTACCTTCTAAAAAGACATTTCATTCAGAAATGACCACTAAATGTGACGTGATTAGCGATTGTTAGTGGTCTCTTCTTTATTTGTTAAGTGAATGTGAAGTGGGGAATTTTAAATGTTTAGTATCTACGCACGTGGAATATAAGGTAAAATAAAAATGTTATAAGCAGTCAAACTGCAGAAAAATCTTCTTTGAGAAAATGTATGTATTATTGAAACAATATCTTTTAAATAATTTACGTTTAGGTGAGAGGAAAAAATCAATATCTGGCTAAATAAAATAGGTGAATAATAACTTAGAGTACAAAGAGAGAGCGGATACTAAATTTACAATCCACGCATGATTGATTCCATCTTTTTTTTTATTCTTTTCAACACAAGGCTTTATGAGTGACCTTTAGCATAGGCTGAACATGATTAAGCTCAGTAGTGGTATAGCATTAATGCGCTAAGCCAAAGATTCCAAGTTTGATTCCCATGTCTATGTGTCTTTATCATTAAACTGCCACAAATACTGGGCTTAGGTCCCGTTCCCATCCAACCATCCCCCTACCTCCCCTCTGAAGGAAGTAGTGTGGGTGGAGAGTCGTTGGGGGTGAGATAAGGAGGACACGGTCTAGCAGTGCAACTGATCTCGGAGAATGACACGCTAACCGCGCAGTCAGGTCAATGCTACCTTGAAGGCGACCAAGGTCGTTGAATCCTCCAGAAGCGGCGAATAAAGGTGGGAGGAGAATAGTTCCGGCTCTCTCGAGCAGTTTAGTAGGACAGCAGACAGCACTGCAGTCCTTCACATGTTAACCTTGATACTAGGAGAGTACCCGCCATTGTGGAGGTATGATGTCATGATTTACAACATACATTTGGATACTAGGGGAGTAGCTGCCATTGTGGAGGCATGATGTCATGCTATACAACATACATTTGGATACTAGGGGAGTACCTGCCATTGTGGAGGTATGATGTCATGCTATACAACATACATTTGGATACTAGGGGAGTACCTGCCATTGTGGAGGTATGATTTTATGATCTCCAATATATATTCGGTAACTAGGAGAGTACTTGCCATTGTGGAGGTATGTCATTGTCTACAATATACATTCGGATACTAGGATTGTAGCTGCCATTGTGGAGGTATGTCATTGTCTACAATATACATTCGGATACTAGGAGTGTAGCTGCTATTGTGGAGGTATGATGTCATTGTCTACCATAAGTCACTCGATGACGAATATTAACTTACGGAACGACCATTTTGGTTGGTTTTTATACTTTGTTTGCCATAGGAAGACTAGAAAGTTGAGTTACTAATAAACCCGAACAGCTGGAAGGAAAGTGGGGAATAATTTAGAAAAAAAAACCCCACCCATTATTGCTTTTTCTTGGCTGGGATTCGAACGCTGACCTCTCCATCAACAACAAACCAAACAAGATGAGCTATACATTTAGTTTTCTTGCTTACCCTTATTTATTATAATATTAACAATGAAATTAATAAAGAATAAATTTAACAAAACCACAAATATCAACAGTAACGCCTAAAACTCATACAAAGTCACATCCTGGTGTCTTTAGCTCCGTGAACAAAATTTAGGCCCTCCCCCACACCCACATAATAAGCGTGCTTTAAATATTTCAGATTCAGATTTGTTGCTTCAAAACTAAGCGAGCCTTAGTTTTGACTTTGTAGAAACATTTAAATGTATAATATATTGATGTGTACTGTAAAACATTTTTAATTCGCCTCTAAGGGATACCTAAAATAATTCAAAATATCCAAAATTCGAATTAACTATTTTTTATGAATATCTAGGCAGCTGGTACACAATAAATAAATAATCTCAAAATATGCTTCATATAAACACACATACTAATAAAAAATATAAAAACAGGGCCTGCTCGAGGGCGCGCCAAACAGGGCTAAACCTAACCTAACGTAGCCAGAGCGTGATTTGAGGATAATCTCCAAACCTAACAACGCCAAACCTAACATGATCTAGGCGTAATAGTGGAGTTGGTAAGCATAACAATCGTTCACTTTTTGATACTAACATTAAATTTGACATATTAGTATAATTTTGTAGTGAGAAAATTAGAATTTAGTGCCACTCTCAAAAGGTTATTTTACATTTGTCATCTCAGAAAAAGTGGCACCTTAAACTTTTTTTTTTTTTTGCAATTTATAACGTAAACAGTTTATATTGTCAAAGTGTTTGTTAAATTTATAATAAAAAATAGATGATAACATGTCTACAAAACAGGTTCTTATAGCTTTATTTGTAATCCTACACGTTTTTGTACAATCTCGAAGTGGAACGCTTAGCGTATGTAGTTAACATTTGTGTGGTTCCCCTTCAGACTATTTTTCCATCCCGCCCTGGTAACGTTAGGTTTGGGGACTAGTTTCATATTTTACGGAAAATGTGGGAGCTGACAGCTAACAGAAGATTTAAAAAACAAAATTAAAAATAAATTGTTTTTGTCAACGTTTTGACAACCAAACGTGATAACAAATCAACATATTATGGTTTTGTGGATCATATGGTCTGGCGAATGGATACAAGAGCGTATATCTGGTAGCTTATGCTAGCTGTCAGTTAACAACACTCCCATGGTAGATGGACTATATTATCCACCGGTTATATAGGGGGACGCTACAAAGCAACCCACCCGGGCACGAAATTTACCTCGGGCCACCCCTGTATTGAAACAAGAGAAGAAATATTAACATCAGAAATTTGAATATTTAAATAAGTAATTTAGAGCGTTACAAGATTAGTGTCACACAGAAGCGATGAAAGACGATCCAAAACATCCCCCCCC
>CABFWB010000543.1:265823-277643 GCA_902151455.1 Timema bartmani
GACAGACAGACAGACAGACAGACGGAAATTCAAAAACCACTTTTTCGGATTCAGGAAGTCATGAAACGTCAAAATTCATCAAAATCTCGAGTTCGATTTTTTTGACGATCACCATACTTTCTCTACCTGTAAGATAGAGAGAAAGTAAAAATAGGAACGAAGAAGATTTACTTTCTATTTATTAACATCTAACTCAAGACTACAACTACACATTAATTTTTTCTACCAAGACAATTTATTGTGGTGTCAAATAGGCTAGCAAGAGGAGAAGAACAATATTTTTTTTATCTAAACTTATTAACCACTATTTCCACTAATTACCACTAAATTTGTCAAATTAAGATCAGTATTTAAATTTTTGGTTTTTTCTTTGTTTAATCGTCATATCTGATGAACAGAGTCCCATATATATATTATATTTGGGCTCTAATACTTTAGTATTAGAATTATAAATTATTTGGCGTCAAATAGGTAGGGCAAAAATTTTCTGCGTCAGTAAATTAAAATATGTGCACACTAATGAAGTGGTAATTTCTGCCTTGTACCTACACAACATATTCCGTTGCTACATACTTTTTGGTACCCTATCCCAATTTTCATGCATACACATTCATTATCAAACATAGGATTTTGCTCTTCGGAACAAGGACCTTGCAACACCGTGGTGATACTCTAACAGGTAAGTCACCATGGTAATTTCTTTTCTCTCGTCCCGGTTACACTAGAATTGCAGAAGTAGCAACCTATGCATCCTACCACGAATACCTTGAGAGGTGGAGTCTCATATAGGTGTTCTACCGACTGAGCGGCTCGCGAGGGTATAGAGGTTTTTTTATTACAATACCAACACTTAAACAATGAAGGGGCCTTAATATATATAAGAATAATGTGCTATCCAAAAAAGTATTGTTTCATGCCTGAACCAATTAAAATTCAATACACAAAATACATTTCAGTTATTTTTTTTAAATTAAGAGTTAATTGTTAAATAGTTGTTAGTCCTCAAAACAATGTGATTTATCTCAAAATGTAAAGTTAAGTGCAATTAGCTTCTTCGCCGTTCTCTTCTTCGTCAATACTTATTTCGTTGTTGTTGAAGTTCCTGCAGCCGTTAACGTGACAGGAACAGTAAGCACAAAACCAAGTTTTGCTTGAATTACAAACGCAAAAACCTTTCAAACATAAATTTTGACTCTTGCACGGGAACAGCAGACTCTTTTTTTAAATGGACTGTTTCAGTAGAATATGTCGTATGTTACCTTCAGAATCTGTAGCGTAGCCAAATCCCAACAAATCAAGTGGCTCAACAAATGCATTTAATTAACTCTCCCAAACATTAAGTTGAGCTAATACTCGAAGTACATGAAGTCGAAAACTATCAGAAGTGCAGGATAGAGAACCAATATTACTTAATACGTTAGGGTTGGCCCAAAATAAAATGGTTCTACTCGCATCACAAGTTTGTCCAGGCTCCTTGATATACTGTAAATGTAACAACTAAAGTACTTTTAGTTGATTTTCTACAAAGGTATTTAAGTTTAAGAGACTTGATTGAGTATCGATATTACGGTTTGATTTGCAGATTTTAGGGCACTTTTTTGTATCCAGTTTACTTCTCAGGTCACACACACCCTGTCAGAGCATGTAATACAAGCAGAACTTCATTAACTGAATCCCCATAATACTCTGAAGTAATGTGGTACCCAAGACATCTTCTATTTTCATTGTCCCCAGCCATTATCAAAAGACCAAGACAACCAACAGTTATGAATGATTCCAAAATCGAATTCTAAGTATGGAAACGTCAGTGTCAGGACTGTGAATAGCAATAGCGTATGAATAGTTCTGTTGAACAGCTTCATAAGCAAGTGATAACTTGTGAAACATGTTGTTCATCTCATTTTTCTCAGAGCATTCGGTTCCATTCAAAAACTCTCCACCAATAACAAGAGGACAGCCATTTGGAATCTTATCATTCTGTAAAATGAAATTCGATAGGAACAGACATAAAAGGGTTTTGTTTTCCTTATTGTGTAGGTATCTAGACTATTATTTTGGAAGTTATTCTCACAATTAGTGAATCTTCACCAGCTTATCTTCTCTCTTGCTCTTCAGATTTTATGGATGATTTCCCGTACGTGTTAAAAACTGCGTCAATGCGTGTAGAATTAGTCTGTTGCAGCACTTTCTTATTCTGTTCAAATGAAAACTTGCTAAGTCCCCAAATTTTTTAGTCTTCGAAAGGACCACAAAGGGTACTGAATGTATAAGTGCCATTCCATCCGTAAAGTGCACTTCTTCCGGACTAAGAGGAAATATATTCATATTTCTTGTGAAATTGCTTTCTAATGCAATTTTGTTCATCAATTTTGCTTTCATGCTTTTTTTGAGAATGCCAGACCAAGGACCATGAAAGATCAAGGCGGGGGGGATAAAGCATTACTGATGCTTTATAAACTCTGCAGTAATAGTGTTTCTCTGTATAGCTAAAAGAAAATAATGATGTAGATAGTTATTTTATATAAAACTCCTTTTTTTCTGGTTATTTTTATTATTGGATTATATTGCTGAGTATGCGAAAGATTTAACAGCAATCCGTTTCGGAGGAAAAAAAAAGCTTTTCGTTTTGTCAAATAAACGCTCTGTTTAAACATTTTCATACCTACATTTCTTTACCGATGGGTTGCACCCTGAGCAAGAATGAACTATGTTACTTCTTCTACATTTACTACTAAGCCACTCATAATGTTACGTAAACAATTTTTTTTACTGATTATCGTTTTCAAAAAGGAATATGATAATTTTTTGCATATCACCTTCATTCCTGACTCTTACATTTGTGCCCCATTCAATGTGCGAATATTCGTCTATGTCACCAATTGGCTCTGAGATCAAATCACAGTATTCTAACTGTCTCATGCACTTACGATTTACTGTGATAAAGTAGACAACATTTGTTTGTTGCTTGAATATTACTGGATATTCCTGTCCAGCCACCAATAACTTTAGAAGAAAGGACAAGTATTTGCTCAAGGGCGTGATCACTAGCAACACAATTAAATTTTCCATTCTCCCGTTTTACTGAAAAATGTCCTTGTTTAAAAGCATTTAAGACTTTCTCAGGAAGTTGAGACACAAGATCTATACAATATGCATCCACGGACATAATTGTAGTTATTTTACATTTTACTTGTCCTTTTTTTCTTTAGATTTGTTTTAATTATAAAATTCAACTGCAAAACAAAGTCCATAATTATAACCCTACCTAATAGGATCACAATTAGATTTATTTTTATCTTGATACGATGAACGATTCGGAAGTTGTAGTGGAAACAAAATTCCACCCCAAGCGCGCTATTCACCCCCTCCCCTACGGGTTGTCGACCACCTCCGGAATTGACATCACTTTTCATACTCAACTGGGTCCCCAGAACATGGATCAGAAGTCAAATTGTGTCATACTTGAAATGCATACTCAATGTAAGCTAGCGCCTGGTCCATACAGGAAGATTGGGAAAGAGGAGCATTTCTGTCCACCAAAGAGAATGAAAATCAACTTCATATTTCAAAGTGCTCTATAAACATTAAATATGTCTGCTTATAGCTCAGGAGCTATTGGTTTTATAAAAAAAACATTTCAAATTAAAATATTTTTATTTTTAATAGTAGGCCTACTAAAATTGTACAATGGTAGGTCATCCTGCATCAAATAATTAAGGAGATATCATCAAAATTGGACATTTCCGCTTCTATAATGTGTTATTAAAATTAATTTAAGGGGAAAACAAGAACTGCAATTTTGTTTGCAATGTAAAACAATGCCTGTATACAAAAATTAATAAAAACCATTAGAGCGGGTTTTGGGAAAATCTAGGAATCTTATTAAAACCCTACATACCAATCGGTAAAATTATCTCGGCTCTAGCCCAAAATACAGATAGACAGATGGCATCTCAAAAACAACTTTTTCTGTTTCAGGGGGTCATGAAACGTCGACATTTATCGAAATCTCGAGTTCGATTTGTTTGACGATCACAATACCTCTCTCTCCGAAGAGTCGAGAGAAAGTAAACTCCTCTTAACATTGAAATTATGTCCTGGCAATGTAAATATATATATGTAAATATATATATGTATATATATATTCTGCCATTTTCAGTAGTTCTGAATGATGTTCATTATGTTTGCTACGCTCAAAATACCACTTATCATATTTTGATAGCAAATAACACAAAAAAAAAGAGACAAATTTATGTATTTTATTAGTATAAGGAAATATTTTAAATGTTACATTCAATGTAGCCTGAAATATGTAGAACACCTTTTCATCATTTAAATAAGAATTGAAGACATTTTTTTAGAATGCAAAAATAGCTTTATTTTTAATAAAACCTCAAAAAATAAGTGAATAATAAATTTACTAAAATTATATAGTAAATGCTTGAAAGCAGTCAACAAATGTTACGAACTCGTTAATTACCAATTATACAATGATACAATATTATGAAGCTTGATAAAAGATAGTGAGTGCAATCCTTAAAAACTCTAAATAGGATCACTAATAAGGACAACAAAATGCTTATAACAGAACAATGTTAAAATTGATGAATAAAAACTACACAACTTATAACATATTAAAATATATGACAGATCATACCATATTAAATGCTAAAGGTTTGTAAAGATTAAATGTACAATTGCACGTGTCTTGTCTGGCATAAATATTTATGAAAATTATCTGTATAATATTTATATTTAAATTCGAAAATTTGAAAGATGTAAAAATACCAGGCTATTATTACATCATAATAAGATTTTATTAATAAAAGATTGACGTTGATGCTCCTTATCTGGTTATTTGTGAGTCCCTCTTCTTATTAATATTGGATGACTGAGTCATCAATAATCTTGGACAACATGTTTCGGCGAATTACGCCATCATTAGGTCTAGGATTGAAGGAAAAGATGTTATTCCATAATTAATACATTGAGAATGACCCACAATATACTAAACATCAACGCCAATCTTTATTAATAAAATATTATTATGATGCCACCCTTAGTAGGAGACAATAAGGAAGAACCAGACATTCCAATTTGGGTAAGATTTCTTAATAATAAAATGTCCACCCAAGAATTATTAATTAATTTATTAATCTGACCCTGTTACATGAAGAGGTTTCAATTCAGTTTAACGTAGAGATAAGAGCAATTCACATAGACCAGTAAACCCGTGCGAAACATTCGCACATTCAACCTTCCCCTCCCTCTCCCCCCTTCCCCTCTCCCCCCTACCCCTCAAATTATTTAGTCTCTTGCTGGGTTGTTGAAATTAAATACTCAGCAAAGTGTATACACAAAATAGCAAAGCGAGTTTACTAATATGAACATATTTACAATTTACAATAGGGCCTACCTCTTTGTATACAATATTTGATGTCAAAATGCAATCATCTTGAATTTTTTGTTTGTCATTTTCGGTAATTGATACAAAAATATTGTTAGATTTAGTGACTCTTGAAAAGGCTACATAAATTTGTCCATGAGTAAAAACAGCATTTGGCAAGTACAAACCAGCTATTTGAAGCGTCTGTCCCTGAGACTTATTGATAGTCATTACAAAGGCAACAGAAATAATGTATGGGTTTTTCTTTTAATTTAAATTTTAAACAAACAATGTGCTTTAACGTAAACTGAGTATGCTATGTCAGAAGTCGGTAAAAAAAATCCTATCCACTGATACCTAATTCATCGCTGTAGGCCTTGTATTAGTTGAGAAAAAGGGATGGTGACAACAGAAATAATATATAGGATGGTTGTTGTATAAATAAATTCAGTGCCACCTTCACGTAAACTCGACGAGCTCCTAACATTCTACCACAAGAGCCGTGATTTGGTTTATTACAATTAAGGTAAGAATATACTAGATTTGATAATACTAGGGCAAATAAGAGCCATGTGCCGTTCGAAAAATAAGATTAAAACAGGTAAAGGTTATCTTGAATTTTTTGTTTGTCATTTTCGGTAATTGATACAAAAATATTGTTAGATTTAGTGACTCTTGAAAAGGCTACATAAATTTGTCCATGAGTAAAAACAGCATTTGGCAAGTACAAACCAGCTATTTGAAGCGTCTGTCCCTGAGACTTATTGATAGTCATTACAAAGGCAACAGAAATAATGTATGGGTTTTTCTTTTAATTTAAATTTTAAACAAACAATGTGCTTTAACGTAAACTGAGTATGCTATGTCAGAAGTCGGTAAAAAAAATCCTATCCACTGATACCTAATTCATCGCTGTAGGCCTTGTATTAGTTGAGAAAAAGGGATGGTGACAACAGAAATAATATATAGGATGGTTGTTGTATAAATAAATTCAGTGCCACCTTCACGTAAACTCGACGAGCTCCTAACATTCTACCACAAGAGCCGTGATTTGGTTTATTACAATTAAGGTAAGAATATACTAGATTTGATAATACTAGGGCAAATAAGAGCCATGTGCCGTTCGAAAAATAAGATTAAAACAGGTAAAGGTTCGGCTAAAAAAAGAACGACAACGCCTAAGAATAATGGATACACTTTCTGGAACTAGCATTTGTGAAAGACTCTTTCTTTTAACAAACGCCTGTTAAAACACTACAGAAAACATGGCATAGAGCCACCTGTACAAAAAAACAAGAAAACTCATAAAAATACATTTTCTAGATATACAATGCTGAAGAATCAGAATTGTTTATGCCAGGCCGCCTAGCAAGCCATAAGAACATAATAAAATTACTCCCATCCTCTGATACAAAGATAGCGTTGTATAAAAAATACAAAGGTATTGGTGAGAAATCTAATGAAGCCTATGTAGAGTGTACATTGTTTAAGACAACATGGTTAAATTTTTGTCGTTATGTAATTATGTGGCCACGTACATATTTCTGCGACTTGTGCAAAAAAAAAAATAACAACACACACTAAGCTCGTGGTTCCACAAAAGAAGAAAAAACAAGCATTCTTCGAAAAATGTGAAGATCACCTAAACCACGTAAATATTGAAAGGGCATCATACAAATCTGTCACTAAAAGAACCATTGGTTATTTTAATGAGAATTTAATAGCTAGAGATAATAATGGGGTAGCGATACCGAATACCTTTGAGGAAAGTATACATTATAGTTTTGACTTTGCGCAACAGGTACATATTTCCTATGATTCTCAGTAACCCGGCCCTATTTATTTATTTATTAAACCCTTACAAAGTTGAATTGTTTGGAATTATGAACGACACTCTTAAAATTCAACACAACTTTGTCATACCTGAGGCAGTACAACTATCAAAAGGGTCAAATGCAATAGTAAGCTATTTGCACTATTATCTAGAAAAGCATAATCTTGGCGAAAAAAATGTATCCATGCATGCAGACAGTTGCGTAGCCCGAAATAAAAATAACATTGTCATAGGATACTTAACATGGAGAATTATTAACAATCTTACTGATACGATAACATTGTCGTTTTTACCTTTTGGACACACAAAATTTTCCTGTGACTGGGCATTTGGTCTGTTTAAGAAAAAATTTAGAAAAAGCTAAAGCCAGCTATTCGGTAAAATACATCACTAAGTATTGCCACTTCACACTTACTAGTCAAGACAAGGGGATTGTGTTTACAAAGGATTCAGTAGAAGCTCCCACCATAAAAAGTACAGTCACATCTGAGCCATTGACAGATTACTCTGAAGCCATTCCTCCAAATGGATTAGAGTATGCAAGAAAGAAGTAGCTATTTGACAAGATACGTCAATATTGTGAAGATGAATGGAAATACAAGGTATGTTCACATCCAGGTCCTCCACACACTGAAGAAGAACATTAAATGGAAGAGCAACCTTAAGAAGATGTGGTTCAAGAGACTCCCCACAACCCCCACCCAAGCGAATGCGATGTGAAAAAAAACAACTAAAAAGCTTGTTTGAGAGGAAAAAAAATCATGAGGTCTAAATGATCTTGTTTCTTAATATTAATGAAAATGTATAAACAATTTATGTATGATAAACATACTATAATTATTATTTTTTTAGCACCGCGTCTTACTACCCGTTCGGGTTATACGCATAAGTACTAATTACACTAATGGTTTAGGAATTGGGAAGGTTGAATTTAGAGGAATTGAACCCGCATTTGCGTGGAGGGAGAATAGAAAACCATTTAGGAAAAACCCCCCCCAGTTCACCCGACCGAGATTCGAAACTCGATCTCCCCGTCCTCGGTGGTATAATTATGTTGTATTAAAGGCTGCAATCTTTTCTGTCTCCAGAGTATTTTTTTATCTTAACATTCCTTTAGTTATTCCTTTCCAGCAAAAAAGTGTTAAGTTAGAATAAAAATCTAAAGACAGATTTAAACTCGCCTCAAAGTTTCCATTTAGATGGACCATAATACACGTACCTCTTGGGAAATATTTTTTGGTGCTTGCTTTTGTAAAATATAAAACTTTAACCTTCATTTTCTCAAAACACACTTTTTTAAAACCGGATACCAATAACTCAATATTGACTTAGGTGAAGATAAGGTCCTTTTCCCTGTAATCGGTCACATTTAGAGTTTTTAAGAATTGCACTCGCTAACTTTTATAAAGTTTCATAATATTGTGTCCTTGTATAATTTGTAATTTATAAATTTGCAACATTTGTTGACTGCTCTCAAGCATTTACTATCTAATTTTCGTAAGTTTATTATTAATTTCTTTTTTGAACTATTATTTTTTAATAACTCAGTGATACAAGATGTAACTTTAGATTTGATATTGGACCTGATGAGAAACCAGTCCCACTAAATTATTTCTTCGTACTTAAAAAAATCCTCAGATGAAAGCTAAAATTCTTTTCGTCATCTCAATTACTAAGTTACTCAATTACTTAGTTCTATGAGTACTCTCAGATTTTTCTGTAAGAAACTCTCATATTTCATTTTTTATAATACAAGTATTTGGAGGAACTTTTGGAGAAAATTAGTTTTTAAACCCGAGACAAGTCAGGACTTTTCATTTGATAGTAGTTCTTTAAAAAAAAACTCACAACATTTATGTAAGCGAGGAGGTTCAGAGCGAGCTAAAAAAACAGTTAAATAAGTAGAAGCCCTTAGCTTCAAGTCTGAAGTTCAGAAACACTTTATTGTGTCTGGTAAATACCTCCAGGAAAAATGCAACACAAAGAAAGACTATTTATTATTCATGGCGTGGATTTTTAAATCCAAAAACTCGTAAAGCTAAAAGCAGTGAAGCAGAACTTCTGAAAGTGACATGGACGATGCCATTTGATGTCCATACAGACTGCCTGATCGATGAGTGGAAGATTATTAGAGCAGAAACAATCGTAGGAATCGACGACAGAGACGCTGACAGATTTTGTAGTAAAAAATATAATTACTGACAAGATACAAGGAAGTAACAGAGGTAGTTATAGTCTATCTTTCGTTGCCACATGGTAATGGCGATGTTGAGAGAGGCTTTTCAACATCTGGTTGTGAGGTTACAGAGTAGACAACAACTATAAAATGAAAGAGCTTTGAATGCACGATTGAATGTCGTAGACAAAGACGCCTAAAGTTTTATGGCCATAAACCTGCTTGTGTTCCAATCACAAAAGATCTCATTGCCTGTGGAAAAGATGATGTAAGTATAATTAGTACTTAGAAGAAACAAGCTGAAAGAAAGAGATTTAAAAATTTTGCTATAAAATAAAATAAGTCCAGAAAAAGAGAGTAATTGACACACTCCTTGAGCAAACATTAACAAGTATTACATCCGCGCAGAAAAGAAAAATCTTTGAAGAACTTTAAATAATTCGTGAGCCATTGGAAGAATATAAAGTTTTAAAACTTGAAGAGAACAAGGCCAATAAAGAATCATACATACAAGCAAAGACATTGGAAATAAAGCACCTTCTTATTTTTTTTAGTCGTATAGTACAACTAAAATAATCGTGAACATAAGAGTTGGTTTAAAGTTAAAACATAAGCTAAAAATTGAACTTAAGGAGTTAATATGCATTGAAAAGAGCTAATAATTTTGTTTTACTCTAACCAGAATTGTGGTAGGGTTTTTTTTTTTTACAAAAAAAACCTTTTTTGAGTGACTTTTTGTTGTTCCCATAGTTTTTCTGAGGAGCCTGTTTTGGTTCCTTTTTTGACCTGAAAATAACCTAAAGTCCCTAAAATAGACCTGAAAATGGAGTATGAGCCCTGGATATGATATAAATTAACCTGATAAACTAGGATACCTGAATAAGAAATACTATACATTGCCCTGATAAACTATTATACTTGACTCATATATGATATACAATACCCTGATAAACTAGGATACCTGAATCGAAAATGAGAGACACTCTTTTAATAAGCTAGGATACATGGTAAGGGTGGACGCCATTATGAGAGGCTCTAATACCTGGAGCAGTAAAGTTAAACAGATTCATGATAAGTTAATATATCTGAGCTAAGTATTCTAGACACCATTTTCATGAGATACCTGACTCAAGTATGTTAAACACCATAATAATAATAATAAGAAGAACAAAAAGCTAGGATAAATGAAACACTAAAGGTAAACATCATTATGATAATCTGGAATGCCTGATATTCCAAGCAACATTATAATAATATAAAATACCTTATTCAGGTGTCCTAACACTTTCCCGGTAAGTGATAAGCAAGGAGTCCTGGGGAAGATACATGCTATAAAAAATCCAAATAAATGAGGATACCTGATCTAGGTTTGCTAAAAACCATCATGATAAAATCGAATAACTAATAAATGTATTTTAAACCCCATTATGATAAAATAGGATATATGATCATGGTATGTTAAGCACCAGTCTGATAGGCCAAATTACCTGATTATTATTACTGTTATTATTATTATTATTATTATCATTATTATTATTATTGAACCGTGCTAGCAAAACTAAACCACAATAGGAGGTCCAAATGAATAACAACAAGGGGGCAGAAAAAGGGGCAATAAGAGTGAGCGGCTGGAGTTCTTGTTTTGAATGCCTGAGAATCAACATACGAAACTCAGAACACGCAACTCACACCGGTTGCGGGAATGATATATTGACGGTTGTCTTCAAAGGAAATTAAATATATGTACCCACAAAGAAAGAGATAAGGAAAAAACACACATGACCTAAGGGTATTATTTCTATTCCAAACATTAAAGAAAACTTGAAGTAGCTTTGTTGATATATATTGATAAATAGCATAAGTAAATATATAAGTATAGATATATATATATGTTTGGACAATATATAGGGATATTAAAATTTTACAATGATAGCCGAGTTGGCAAACGAATAGAGTTATATAAGATATAGAATAATTGATGCTAAAAACAAATATCAAGATTGAATGCAGATTTAAACTCGAAATCATCATATCAGAAAAGAACAATAATAATTAAATCTTTCCTTTTAGCATGGAACCAACTAGTAAGGTTACGTGACCCTCGTAAAAAAATGTCCATTATAAATTCTATCTTCACAATTCACAAAGATGATTTCTTAAATTTTCCTCAACTTTTCTAAATTTTCTATACATATTCCCATTATACACTAAATCCTAACTAAATTGCACAATCATAAGGTCAACAGACATTCTCAAGAATAAATATTTTAACTAAAAGTGAAATCTGTTTTGTTATATTTACAAATGACAAAACCAAAATTCGTTAAAGAGAACTTAGACAGCAACAGGCGCGGATTCAGGGGGGGGTCAAAGGGTCAGTTGACCCCCCTGTGAAGGTTAGAAAATTAATATAAAAACAAAATG
>CABFWB010000544.1:8965-20727 GCA_902151455.1 Timema bartmani
AAAAAAAAAAAAAATAGAGCCGGAAAAATATGTAGCGAAACTCATCGGAAGTTAATTTTCCTGTTAAATGACCTGCAACTAAATTACGAAACAGTTTGGATGGATACGTATTGAAAACGTTGGCGGAAAATCTAACTGATCTATTGTAGTGTAATTTTGGCGGGGCGGAAACAATGGAATAGCTGAATGGATAGCAATACTAAACCTGATCATTTAGAAGGGAGACTTGTCGGTTTTATATATCGATGATATTTTTTTAATTTTTACACCGTGTCTTAATACCCATACAAATTATACGTATTTAATCACGCTAATGGTGTACATACGAGTAAGGTAAAATTTAGAGGAAGCGTTCCCGCATTTGTGTGGAGGAATAACGGGAAAAATCCAGGAAAAATTTACTCACAATTCACTCAGCTATTATTCTAAATCCGAGCTTCACCTATTCGGTAGGCCATACTAGATTATCTTGACGTTTAGTCCGCGTGACCATCAATGCGACTCATAATCAGTTGGACCAGGAAGTGCGTATTGAAAACACCCATCATGTTCCGAATATTTCTCCCTACGACATCAACTTAAAAGTTACTCAATTTCTTGCTTCAACTAGTTTAATCGATTTAAAACAATTCAACAAAACTAATTTTGTTAGCACTAAACTTTTAGATCTTGTCTTTGCTAAAAAATTAATTATTTTTTTTAGTACCGCGTTTTACTACCCTTAGGATTATCAGCATATATACTAATTACGCTAATATTAGGTGGATGAATAAGGATAAAGGAGGAAGTGTAGACGCATCTGCTTGAAGGTTTAGTGGAAAACCATTTAGGTAAGCCCATCCTATGTACACACAAACGGAATTCGGACCCTCACCTAATAGTCATTGGCAGACTAGTGTAACGCGAGAGTGATGCCTTAAACCAGGGGGCTCCCAAAGTTTTTAGCTCATACTGACGCCCTCATAATTTTAAAACTAATATCATAAACATTAAATAAAGACAGTTACATTTTACAGGTATAAAAGTATAAAACAAACGGGAAGCGGCACATTTTCTGGCTGCACCTTTGGAAAATGTCCTTCAATCAAATTTGAACAAATTTAATTACTGATGCTACTTTATAGTGGGAAAAACAAATCAAAAATATTCTAAAATTGTATCACGTGGCCTGCATTAACTATGATGAGAGCCCGAGGGCTCCACGAAGCACAGTTTGAAAAACGCTGCCCCAGACCATTAATCTACCGAAGCGGGTTTGTCTATGCTAATTTCCACCATTTCTTGGTAACATTTAATTCCCTATCACCAGTACTTATAGAATTTGATGATCGCTATATTATAAAAATAGTAATCACATAATTTATTTAGATTATTATGGCAATTATTTTGATCGTTACCATGATCTGGTGACCACCAATTGGGCGTGTGTTTATTAAATAATTATTTATGATAATAATATAAGCAACTGAAAATTTTACAAAAATAGTCCAAAACTAGTGTTCCTGAAATTACAATAAAGATACCTCGAAGTTTCTTAACTGGTCTTCTTCCACACCTATCAAATATTATATAAAATATTTTTAATATATATATATAAGGTTATTAAACATTTTATTGATTTCTTTCGCACTATTGTAAATTAGTTAACTTTACCTCTAGAAGGAGTCATTTGAATGAACTTAATTTCAAATACTCTAGAGCAATTCAGGGATTTATGGAAATATTTTAAAAATAATCGTGTAACCAAACTCTTCCAATCAGACCTTAAAATGAATGTAAAAATTACCAATGGTCCACTTTTAATAGCAAATTAGTTTGGAATTACTTTAGTTTAGCGTGTAGTTTCACTTTACCAGTTATGCCTTGCTTTATTATTGAAAATAATATGTTAATATATATAATATATTATTATAAAATTAATATTATAAAATTTAATATTATAACATTTTAAAATTATAATATCTCATCACGTTTATAATGTTATTAATAATACTAATACAATAATAAAATAATATAAAAACTACGCTAATGGGAGAGGGATAAGAAAGGTATAATTTAGAGGAAATGTATCCCCGTCTGCGTGGAGGCAGATATTAAACCCATTTAGGAAAATCAACCCTCGGTGTATCCACTTGGGATTCGAACCCTTAACACCCCCCCTGGCCCCATCACTGGAAAATCAACTATATTAGAATTTTATTTAGTTCACGTGTCCACCATTACGGATAATATAGTAAATAGTTCACCTACCTACAATCATTGCTTTGTGCCCTTAAGCCCTTTTTGACCCACCTCTAACAAATTCAACCCTTGTGATGACCCTCTTCACCTCCCAATCACAAGTCATGAATGATGACGCTATATTTCCATGTGTTGTTTTTTTTTTGTTAAAAAAAATAATTTAATGCTGTACTGCGCAGGGATTAGAAAATGGTAAGCAAAATATGTGTTTCCATTAATTAGCATTCACGCAAACTAATATCATGCATGACAGACAGACCACGATGTGTCATACGTCATACGTCGGGGCTAAACATAACAAGGGTTTTAGCTATAAACGTGGATTAACGTTAAAAAAAAATGACTAAATATTAATCAAAATGAAAAGGCTTGGAAATCTGTATCACCCAAAAATATAATTAATAAAGGATATTTTCCCCAACTAAATTAAAATATTTGTCAATAGTACTACCCGCAAATGTGTTGACACCCACTTCGATAGCCGAACGGTCTTGGACGTCACTCTCGCAATAGACTGGCCTGCTTATGACTGGGAGATCGTGGTTCAAATCCTGGCCGGGCCTACCGAGGGTGGCTTTTCCTAAATGGTTTCCCACTCTCCTTCCATGCAAATACGGGTATATTACCTCTAAAATACTTCTTTCCTCTACCTTGCCACATTAGAATAATTATAAAATATTCATACTGAACAGGTAGTAAAATGCGGTGACATATATATATATATATAATATATATGCGTAAAACCCGAACGGATAGTGAGATGCGTGATGAGGGAAAGTGAAAATTGAGTTAATAGAATTTTTTGGAATGTAAAATGAGATAATTGTGAGAAAATATATTTAAGAATAAGCGTGTCAAAAATGTTTCCACTCGATTTTTCTATGTTTTTAATCTATAGTATGATAATAAGGTATCCATATATTTTTAATAGAGTGTAGTCTTCACCAGTAAATACGTTATCCACTTGTTTTTTTAATCGGAGTGTATTCTCCAGTGTGTCAAAAAGTTTTTCCATTTTCTTTTCATATCAACATGTTTTGTCCAGCCCGTGTATAAACCATGTACATGTTTTCTATTTGACCTTACTCTACAGATTGCTAATAAAGTATCCACTTATTCAATCTCCTGTAATAAAGAATTTTTTTTTTTGCTGAAATTATCTACAATTATTTAATAAGGTATCCACTTACTCACTACCGGAGTGTACTTACTGCCACGTGTATGAAAAATATATTAACTTGATTTCTATCTAAGGCCTACACCAAGGGAAATTTTCAACTACAAATTCAGGAACCACGTGGAATGCACAATTATCTAAAGTTAATTATGTATAAATTGTTTGTCTTGAAAAACATATATATATATATCTATATATATATATCTGTAACATAAAAAACTAAACTTTAATATATATATATAATATATATGCGTAAAACCCGAACGGATAGTGAGATGCGTGATGAGGGAAAGTGAAAATTGAGTTAATAGAATTTTTTGGAATGTAAAATGAGATAATTGTGAGAAAATATATTTAAGAATAAGCGTGTCAAAAATGTTTCCACTCGATTTTTCTATGTTTTTAATCTATAGTATGATAATAAGGTATCCATATATTTTTAATAGAGTGTAGTCTTCACCAGTAAATACGTTATCCACTTGTTTTTTTAATCGGAGTGTATTCTCCAGTGTGTCAAAAAGTTTTTCCATTTTCTTTTCATATCAACATGTTTTGTCCAGCCCGTGTATAAACCATGTACATGTTTTCTATTTGACCTTACTCTACAGATTGCTAATAAAGTATCCACTTATTCAATCTCCTGTAATAAAGAATTTTTTTTTTTGCTGAAATTATCTACAATTATTTAATAAGGTATCCACTTACTCACTACCGGAGTGTACTTACTGCCACGTGTATGAAAAATATATTAACTTGATTTCTATCTAAGGCCTACACCAAGGGAAATTTTCAACTACAAATTCAGGAACCACGTGGAATGCACAATTATCTAAAGTTAATTATGTATAAATTGTTTGTCTTGAAAAACATATATATATATATCTATATATATATATCTGTAACATAAAAAACTAAACTTTAAACATATATATATATATATATATCTATATATATATATCTGTAACATAAAAAACTAAACTTTAACAATAATTTGTATTAAATGTTTAAGAGCCCAAAGGCGATTTATAAAATGTTCGTTTAAAATCTAATCTAACATAGTCTATATTTATATATTCAAGTACTTTTAACTTTTTTCTTTTATCTTTGCAAAAACCCGTCCAAAAAACTTTCAATCCTTAGAGATTAAAACTTTTAAAGTGTGCAAGAAAATTTTTTGTGGTTTATTTAAACCTTTTATACGAATATCATATTTTCTTCAACGACGTGTTGGTAATAAATTTTACAATACCGAATAGATGAGCAGTTATATTAAATTTTATATGTTAGTATTTAACTAATGTGTTAGTACTAGTTATAGACAAACTACACATATTTTAAGTAAATATGATGAAAGGAGTGAATAATAGGGAAATGTACTAGCTAACATTCCCTTGAAGAGAGCATAATGCAATACCCAACTCTTTTTGTGCCAGTGGGTATTAAACCCTAAGCTTCTAAATCAGAGTCTGGCGTATAAACGACTCAGTAAACCTTTCCAGAAATTAATTATAAATGAATACTGGCATAACATACTTTGTTTTAATATAGTGTATGATTTTTTAAATATAATTAAGAAATGTGTAAATTTCAAAAAATGTTAACGCTTTTCAAGTTAGTTGAAGAGGCTGTATTAAAAGTTTAAGTAACTTAGTATTAAACTCAAGCTAATAGGATTATTTGTGAGGTATCACAAACTTTTTTATCGTTAAAAAATGTAAAATGGATCACACTTCAAACAGGATTTGGTTTTTCTATTAAAGTTAAATATTTCTTACGTAGAAATTTAGAAAGCATTAATTTTTTGCAAAGAAAAGTCTTAAAACTTAGTTCATATATTATTCAAATATTAATTTTTTTATGTATACTCCATTTACCCTCAAAGGTAGCAAGCTTTACCGTGATGGGTTACATTATGGTGCAGCTTTTAAGATGGGACCATAGTGTAAAACGGTCAAGGTAAGCGTAGTGTAATTTTTCATGCAGATTGCGAAAAAATAAAATGTAATTTTACCTTAAACTTTATTTTTCAAAAATTTGTTTCTCGTTTAAATTAATCAACATGATTTTTACTATGCTATGGTGTGGCTCTAATTGTGTGCCATTAAAAAGTATTATTTAAATATATGTTGAAAAAGCACTTAACCCTCTAAATGTGTTACCACTGAACTATTTAGGTTCAGTTCGTTACCAAGGCTTACAGCATTCATTATTTGAGGCGGCATTAGTGATGTTTCATGTAGTGTTGCCAGAATAAGCAAAGCTTGCTAAAAAAAACATACCTGTGGTTTGTTCTCATCCACTCGCTCCCCATTTGAACATTCATAAATTAGCTCTGCTTTAAATAGCTGCCTTGGGAAAGTAGTTTATTTAGTTCCTGACTAATCAGTGACAACAGTTACAGTTAAAACTAACTCTGCTTACCCTGGCAACAAGCCAGGAAACGACATTGGGCAGCATCTATACGAGACGTGTAAGATCACAAGACATTCATAACTGTCATAGATGAGACATTAAAGTAAGAGAGTTGACCTCCGTGGTGTTGGGGTAAAGTTCTCGCCTCAGGACCCGGTGTTCGTGTCTTCAAACCCAGCCGAGGTCAACGGATTTTCCCTCCTCCTTCGAAGGGATCTCATATCAATCGTGGCATGTAAAGTAACCCTGGGGAGGTATGTGAAAATACCTTTACCGGTAAAATTGGCAGACCCTTTCGGGCTCGCTAATAGAAACTCGGTGTGGAAAGCAACGGCGAACCACCACATTTTTTTAACCCCCGATAGTACATGTGATTTCTACCAGATGGTGCAGGTAGCACTAACCAGCCTAAGGGTTGAGTACGTTCCCAGCTACGGATGTACAGAGATCACATCAAACCAAACTTCGGGTTGTTGGCCGGAGAAGAACACAAGTAGGAGAATCGGACCAAATCTGGTCTGCCTCTTGCTTAATATATCCAGGACCGGGACTTCATAACTAATAAATCAAATAAGATACATTTCTAGAATTCCAAAATGTTAGTGACTTTCAATCAATGTTGGTTGTATAACGTGGGCTTCCTTTAAAAAACAAAAAATCAGGGTTTACATTTCTTCACAATCCATTTAGAACCGCAACACAATTTTTAGAACGATTAAACCTTCATGAACCACTTGCTCGTAAATTTAGTGGGCATGAGAGGGGGATTGTGGGGAGGGCTAAATTTTTTATTTTTTTTATTTCCCATTTTCCCATGATTTTCTATTTTTAAATAATTACAAAATGTACATATTTCGTAAACTTTTCGTGACCCGTAGTTTGGGAAACACTATATATAACATAATAAATATATATCCGCGGTTCCAGGGTGAAACGTTTAAGGTTATTGTGTTCTCGCCAACCGTAAGGTAGATTCTAGGTTGTAAACAGTAATGGCACACTACTGGAGTGGCCAAACGATTTAAAGTAAATGCTATCATTAAGGTGGGAGTGTAGAGAGCGCGAGTTAAAGGAGGTGTTTACGTAGTTTGCATAGCAAAACATTTATTTGTCAAAAATAAATAAAGTATTTCTCCATTATTTTCATATTTCAACAGTTCTTGAATATCTCACAAGGGTGTATTGAGATTTAATGACAACTTTTTCTCTTCATTTAAAAAGTTTCTCATCTTAATGCCGTTATGCTCATGACTAGAGCCCAGATTTTTATGTAATTACATATTTTTATCCTGCCAGTTAGAAATGTAAAAAGCGAAATGTTGGCGAATTAGATTGTTTGGGACTGTATTTTCATTTTTCATTTTACATATTTTTACATATTTTACCGTCTTCTACATAAAATTACATATTTTGTGTGTTTATTTACCAAGGTATTATTTTTATGTCTTTCTTGAGAAAAATACTTTAAAATGTCGAGTCAATAATTTTCAGGCAACCTTTACTCCCATAAAGAAATGTATTCAATGAAGGGATGGCAGTGAGAAAAGTCCAAGTCAGTTATAATGGCTCGTCAGATAGGATTACAGTTGCCGTAACATAACTTTGTGTCAAACGTTTCTCGTGCTGTGAAGGGGGAGAGAATTTGGCGTTGCCATAAAGTCGTCTCCTTGGCAGGCACGTCTCTCGCACGGCGTGTCAATTTGTCAACACAATCCCACGAGTTGTAAAAACCAATAGTTCTTGGATCTGATTAGCTCACTTTTCCGTTGTTCATTGGTTGGGAGAAGAAACGAATATAGAGCAGCAATAAAACATAACATCAGCTGTCAGAGAATTTTTCCCACAATTCCACGCGAGAAACATCCCCAAACAGTTCGCATTCCTTCTCCTAGCAGCCTACCTCCTTTCCAAACGTTTCTTTCGACCACGGCCGCATACTTTTAGTTATCTCACAAATTATCAGCTAATAGACTACAAGTGATAGCCGATAGGTTAAGTGTTTTGGAAGAGTGGCCTTCAGAAACTTTCAGCCATTAAATCAAATTTTGTTCCAATAATGTTTGTATGCAATTATTAACGTGACCACCTATATGTTCTAGTGGTCAGAGCTCATGGCTATAGATCCCGAGGGCCCGGGTTCGATTCCCGGCGCTTCCGAAATTTCTGTAAAGCAGCAGGTCTGGAACGGTGTAACTCAAGACTCGTGAGGACAAATGTGAAGCTACTTGAATGAAAAAGTAACATATATATGGTCTAGAAAACTGAGATTAACGGCTGGATGATTCATTGTGTTGAGCACTTGACATTCTCTATCAGCAGAAGTTGATAGTCTCTCCGTCAACAGACGGCGGCCGCTTAGTTACTATGGTTTGATTGTGGTAACGCCATTGAGTATTTTCTATTATAAACGTAATAAAAAAGAGTTTATTAAATATTTTCACAATTTTACATATTTTAACTAATGTTGATGCATATTTATGTACATATTTTGTAGGTTAATACCACATAAAAAAAATTGGGCTCTGCATGACATATTCAGCAACTGTTTAAGTCACCACGGGAAAAAAATTTAAACACTATGGTTCAAATGGAGCAATCTTTTATTTATTTTGGCCAAAAATATGTTTTGCTCTAAAAACTGTAAAAACACTGGCCTAACTCTCCTTCCCTACATCCCCACCTTAACCGCAGATGCCCTCATTTAGAGTAAAGACTTAGCCCCTCGAACCTTATCTTGATTACTACACACACCTGAAGACTAAACTATAATCTGGCGAGGTATTCGAACTAGAATATTTCATAAAATGGTTAACAGATGTATAAAATTTTTCATATTCGTGCCCTCGGGCCAAAAAAAACACCTTTCACCATATCTAGTAAACAAGGTAAACACGGACTAAACATCAAGTTCATATAATATGCTTTGCTGTTGACGGGGGAAGGTCGGAATTCGAAACCTGGTATATTGAGATAGGTTTTTCCCTTGCTGGTTTTCATCTCTCCTTCCACTCACAAATGCAGGTAATTTCCTCTAAATTCCACCTTCCCCGTTCTTATCTCATTATTGCGATCAAATTATGTTGACAAGGACTGGTAGTTACTCTGTGTGTGTGTGTGTATGTGTGTGTGCGTGTGTGTATGTGTATGTGCGTGTGTGTATGTGCGTGTGTGTAATGTGCGTGTGTGTATGTGCGTGTGTGCGCGCGTGTGTGTACAGTATTTGACCTAATAGCAGCCGGGGACTTCAGTTGCAACTGGGGTAAAAGGTCAAGTTTTTTTTTTTAGTACAGCGTCTTACTACCCGTTCAGGCTATAAGGTTATAATCACGCTGCTAATGGTTTTAAGGATGAGAAATGTTATATTTATAGGAACTGTACCCGTATTCGCGTGAAGAGAGAGAGAGTAAAACAATTTAGGAAAAACCACCCTCAGTACACCCGACCAAGATTCGAACCTCAAGCTCACCGTCATCGGCAATCTATTCTACTGCGAGAGCAACGCCTTAGACCATGCGGCCATCGAGGCGAGTGTAAAGTTTTCAATAATAGTCTGTGTCCTAATAATGGCCGGACTGACTTAATTATTGTAGCCGGGACGTAGGTATTCCAAGAATTTTAATAGGCCTCACACTTCTCAATTCTCCTAGTATCCCTCAACCCCCTTTCCTTATATTCAATTCCCCCTTCCCCCTAACTTCAACTCCGGACTGAGATTTCTTAGTAATTCCTTCTCATTTGCAATTTGTATTTGTTTAAATTTAAATTTACCTAGGTTTATTTTTCTAAGCCAGATCTCCAAAAGTAGCTGGGTATTCCAATATTGAGGCTGGGTTAGAAAATAAAGTATCAGGTCATGTATATACGTACTATATAGGTATACAATCAGAACTACGCACATTTAAATACTATATATAATAATTCTAAGATATCCTCAGAGCTATACACATATATGTATATATAGTACTCAACTCCAAGGTCGGTTGGATCAACAGTTCCACCTGGGTTGGTGACCTGGCGGTCTAGGGGTAAGGTGTCAAGACTTCTAGTGCTGGGGGTCCGGGGTTCAATCCTCGGTCCCGGCATGGATTTATTTGATTGCCAAGCCCTTCCTTCAACTCTGGCAAGACGTGTATTAATCACAACTTATGTATGTGTGGAATGCCAGGCCTCCACCGTGGTTCGGATTCCACTTTAAACTGTAGGTCCTCCATTTCATCTAACAATCACCCTAGCATTACACATTAGCGTAAGTGCGTACAACCCGAACGGGTAGTAATACGTGGTGCTAATAATAATAATAATAATAATAATAATAATAATAATAATAATAATAAACAACAGCTCCACCGTCAGCTGTAAAGCCGAGGTAACATAGTAGAGGCGTACTAGGGAAATGAGGGGCGAGGTAGTTTCCCGTTGCTTTCCTCAATGAGCCAGAAGGTAGGCTACTATTGTAGATCAGTTCGCCAAGCGCGCCCTACAAGCAATACCTTCACGAGGACTGGGTGTATATTGAATGTTATTACAATTATTATAGTTCATACCTCCACCATTTTCATATTTATCAGAGTCATAAGTGAGACTGAGACGGGTCGACGGAATTAACAACTTGCTCTAGCCCATACCTTTGGATAAAGTGCACTTTAAACACTATACCTGACCAGATACGATACATATGACGATGGCCTTGAATGAAAATCTCGGCTCTCCTGATAGTCAAAGTTTACAGGTATTGCAAGGATTTCACACCTAATACAGAGACCTAATAGATACGAGGTTTTATTTACTGGCACTAGGCAGCAGCAATTTTTTATTCAAATAAATCCTGTAATAGACATCTGAGAAACAAGGTTTTACACCCTATAGCCTAAAATTATATTATATTATATTATTTATATAAATTTACGTCTATCACAGATTCCGCTTTAAAATATGAGCATATACGCATAAACCAACTTCCTTGATATCTCTGCTGTTAGAATATTGGCATACTAAGCCAAAGGTCCCGGGTTCAGGCCCATTCCAGGTGTCATTTATAAATGAATGTAAAGAATATTATATTTATATATAGTTCTGAAGAGATATTCTACTTGTGTCGACACCTTTGGAAAACTCCTGCTGTTTACAGCGAATCCCTCCTCTCATTCCAAACAACTAATCTACAAACGAGCTGGATTAGTAATTCCTCCTGAACTTTCCAACCCGACAGTAAGCACATCGTTAAAATATTCAAGAAGTGCTCCCCAACACTTTGAACGGTCCCAATGAGGGATTCACTAATTACAAAGCACAATACCGCTTGACTGCTATTACCGTTGAAACGCTAGAGCGTCTCAAATAAATTGAGTTTTTTTTTATTGTTTATAATCCTCAGTTTGTGAATTTGGAATACATAAAAGAGAACACTCAAAATATTGTGCAAAATATCATGATATGAGTTCGCATCTCTACTTTTTATAAACACGCTTCGGTGGTCGCGGGGTCTAACGAGCTACTCTCGTTTTGGGATAGACTGCCGAGGACTGGGAGATCAAGGTTCGATCCCGGTCAGGTGCATTGGGGGTGTTTTTTTCCTATATGGCTTTCCACTCTTGTCCCACGCAAATTCGGGTATACTTCTTCTAGATTAAACTTTCTTAATCCCTAGCACATTAGTGCGTATAACCCAAACGGTTAGTAAGGACGCGATGCTAATATATATATATAAAATCCTGTTTTTAGAAAGTACACGTTGAATGTAAAAAACAAAACGAAACAAAACGCTAGTCATTATGAATAGTTTAAAGGGCTAGCCTTTTTTTGTATGTAAATATATTTCCTCTATTTGTGTCAAATGGAATCCAATAATGTCCTCGCCGCTTTGTAAGGCCTATTGTTTATACGACAGAACGTTGCTCATTTGTTTTATGACCTGAAGGGCGCGTGTTGGGGG
>CABFWB010000544.1:33052-59088 GCA_902151455.1 Timema bartmani
TTCTTAGGTGGACAAAGATGCGCCTCTTTTCTCATTGATTCTATATCATTGTATATTATTTTATGCGTGTTCTTATGTGGAGTGGTGATGATACAATGTACATTATTCCGTTCAGAAATCTTACGAGTTTATAGAAAGAGAGAGAAAGTCTTTGCGGTGCGCCGTACCATTTATTTTAGTTCCAGAATAATGCAACTGTTTGTTACCTGATTCTTTAATACCAGTTTGCGTGTATATTTTTAAGCAAAAAAAAAAATCACCTTAGCTATGAAAAATATATTGTAATATAATAAATTAATAAATACAAAACTGAATTTTTGATTGAGGGGATGTGGGCAGAAACATAATAACCCTAATAGATTTAAGTGAGATGTATTCACTATTAATACTTCTAGGAAACCCTGATATATATATATAAATAAAATATTCGTCGATGGGCCTATTAGAGTTGGGCCACGAGTTCACCTGCGTTTGAAAGGTTAGCGTTAGTACTACATTAAAGTTGATCCAGTAGTTCGTTCTTAGGAATTATAAACAAGGTATATATTAACTAACTCGACCCTGGCTGTTTGTGCGCTCCATTTACGATGGTTGTAAATAATTTCTCAAACTGAACTAAAAACAGTGAGATCGAGTAAGACCAAACAAAATGCTAAGCTAATCTAAGGCAAAAAGATTGGTGGAGACAAATTCATATGTACACGCAGGTCTGTTATCTGTTATAGTCCTCCTGGTCAGTGGTCGTGGCCCAACTAATCTACGACGGTAATCCTCCTGGTCGGTGATCGTGGCCCAACTAGGCTATGACGATATCCTCCTGGTCATTGATCGTGGCCCAACTAAGCTATGACGGTAATCCTCCTGGTCGGTGATAGTGACCCAACTAAGCTATGACGATAATCCTCCTGGTCAGTGATCGTGGCCCAACTAAGCTATGACGATAATCCTCCTGGTCATTGATCGTAGCCCAACTAGGCTATGACGATATCCTCCTGGACATTGATCGTGGCCCAACAAAGCTATGATGGTAATCCTCTTGGTCGGTGATCGTGGCCCAACTAAGCTATGACGATAATCCTCCTGGTCATTGATCGTGGCCCAACTAAGCTATGACGGTAATCCTCCTGGTCATTGATCGTAGCTCAACTAGGCTATGACGATATCCTCCTGGACATTGATCGTGGCCCAACTAAGCTATGATGGTAATCCTCTTGGTCGGTGATCGTGGCCCAACTAAGCTATGACGATAATCCTCTTGGTCGCCGATCGTGAACCAACTAGGCTATGACGATAATTCTCCTGGTCATTGATCGTGGCTCATCTAAGCTATGACATTAATCATATATTTAATAGATTGTAATAAAACGGCCGTACAATATTATCCACGTATACTGTATCGCTTTCTGAAGACTAACTTCATTTTCAAGTTTAATTTTATTATAAATTGATTTAAGAAAAAAATATAAAATACTCACAGATTAGTATAAAATAATTGTGTTTAAAAACTCACCGTGAAATAAATAAATCCCGTTTAAAAAAAATATGGAGACAAGATATATTCGTATTCTTATTTTTATTTTAAGACTTTATTGTAAGTATGAAGAAGTAGTGGTTCCAGTCTAGAAAACTATCATTAACAGACGGAGGGTTCGTTGTCCTGACCACATGACACCCTCTGTCTAGAGAAGTTGGCATTTTCTTCGCCAACAGACGGTGGCCAGTCGGTCGGTATACCTTGATTGCGGGTTGACACTATAGAGTTTTATTATTATTATTATTATTATTATTATTATTATTTTCTTCAAAATGAATAAATTTTTTATATTATTTTACTTTTAGACTTTTCTACCCGAAATCATTATGCTTAGTCATTTTATGTCTTAGACAACAAATTATCCACATTGGTGGACACGTGGTCTAGAGCGTTACTCTCTCGTGTTGTACTAGAGTGCCGTTGACTGGAAGATTGAGGTTCGAATACCAGTCGAGTTTACTGAGAGTGGTTTCCGCAATTTACCTTCTCCAAAGAATGCGAGTACATTTCCTTTAAAAAAAATACCTTCCTTAGTCTTAGTCTATTAGCGCAATTAATTAATGCGTATAACCAGAACAGGTACAAAGACGCTGGCTTTGAAACGTCTCTCTAACGAGCGGTATAGTACGAATCCGTGACTCGATTCGTATGAACCCCTAATTAGTAAATAATCAACCACCGAACGCGAACCCATGATTGGAATCGTGGAAACCCCCCGATGCAGTAAAGCTTCCAACCAGAGCGCGCAAAACCGGTGATTCGAAGTGTGTGATTCCCAAACACAGTGAAAGTTTAACCACAGACCCGCTAGTAACTTCCAGCAGGCTGGTCGACGCTAATTAATGGCTGAACGATTAGACCAAAATCGACGCTAAATAAGCTGGGATTTACTTTAAAGTACCGCGTCTTAGTTGAACAGACATCTAGGCCTACTATCATCCAATGATATAAAATACTTCATGCAAAGAGAGGATAATATTATCTTCTTTGGAGGAATGAGTTAGTTTTATGATCATTTAGATATACAGTAGTAAAATTAGGTGACCTGGTGGTCTAGGGGTGAGGTGTCAGAATTCTGTGCTGGGGGTCCAGGGTTCAATCCTCGGTCCCAGCACAGATTTATCTGATTACCAAACCCTTCCTTCACCTCTGACAATACGTGTATTAATCACAATTTGTGAATGTGTGGAATGCCAGGCCTCCACCGTGGCTCGGATCCCACGTTTAACTATAGGTCCTCAATTTCATCTCACAACCATTACACATTAGCGTAAATGCATATAACCCGAACGGGTAGTAAGACGTGGTGTCAATAATAATAATAATAATAATAAAATTGAAGCTAAGTATGAAACAATAATAACTAAACAAGCTGCTTAGAAAAATGTTTTTATAAGACAAAAACTTTTATCATCACTAGGGATGGGCCCTTGAATCTTTCGAATTCTTAAGGATATTCGGGAATTTGATAAAATTTTAGATTCGAGACTCAAATCCTTAAAAAAAATTGTAATAGAGCAAAGATTGAATTTAGTGGAAGTGTACCCGCATTTGCGTGGAGGATGAATGAAAAAGATTTTTTTAAACACCCTCAGTACACCTTACCGGGATTCGAACACCGATATTCCTGTCATCGGCAATCTAGTCTAACACGAAAGGGATGCCTCAGACCATACGGCCACCGAAGCAGGTTTTAAGGGTTCTTATGACGATCCGATTAAAATTGTTAACATTATGATTAATTTTTTTTCCTCTCTTGAGTTTTTACTCGTTCGTGTTACACGATTACATGATTATCTACGTTAATGTAATAGAGATGAGAAAGGTTGAATGTATAGAAAATGTACCCATATTTGCATGGAGAGAGAATGATAAACTATTTAGGGAAAACCACTCTCAGTATACATAGCCATAATTTGAACCCCGACTTTACCCTCCTTGGCGAACCCACTGGTACATTTCATTTTTTTTTCCAAAACACATTTAAATGTGAATAAATTATTAATAAAAAATTATTATTTTCTTACCTTGTCATCAATGACCATGATATTCACCCCAAGTGGTGTACAAATGAGTCAAGGCGGTCAACCTAAAAAGGATAAAGGGAATAATTTGATTAAATTTTCATAAATTAAAAACTTATCCAATAAAACTTAATGAGATACACAATTGCGTTGATCAAATTCTAAGCGAAAAACACTACTCATTTTGTGAACAACTTTGCTGGTTCTTTCTTTATGATGGCTGTCGGAAGCACGTCTCGATGGGTTAGGAAAACTTCATGATATACTAGAGGGTCTTAGCTCGATTCTACGTGGTGCCTGAAATAATCAGGGCTTTAAAGTGTTGCTTAGTGATATGATCCAAATTTTGCTTACTAATATTCCTGTTCTTGAGGGATGAGGAAGGAAGCATTATATATATATAATTAATGGTTCTACTACTGGGCTACGAATGATGTATGAGTATGAGGGTGTGGAACCAGTGGAAACATTTAAACCTAACCCGAGCCTTATCAACCAAACCCTGGAGACCGTTGGGGTAATTCCCCATTCGGGAAAAATACTCAAGGTACGAGCAGGGAATCAAACCTGGGACCCCTAGCCTCGTAGCCTCGTGCACTAACCACTACACTACTGGGCCGGTTGTTTTAGAGGTAATCTATTCTCATATGAATGGAAGGAGAGAATAAAAACATTTAGGAAAAAAAAACACCCTCAGTAGATCCGACCGGGATTCGATCTCCTCGTCATCAGCATGCCAGTCTAACACGAGTGTTACGCCTTAAAGAGTATTCGGCGACTGAAGAGGGTTGCATAGAACTATTTGTATATTGATGACCAGCCCGCAGAAATGGAAAGTAGCCAATATCGGCCCGATAATGGGAGCCGCATGAGTAATTTGATGATTTCATGAGAGGTTCAGATTTGTCAGAGCGAGTTAGAACCGACATGTCTGTGAATCTCATGACACCGTGGCGATTGTAGTTCCATGTTGTGACAGGTGAATACAGAGCTCGGAATGATCAAGTTGACGGGTGAATACACTTTCAGGTTTAATATTTCAAACTGTGATGGGAGAGTATCAACCAGAAGCCGTATCTAAAAAAAAAATTGCGGGTCGGGGATAGGGGGAGGCGGGCCCTACTTGAGGTGACTTTTAGTGAAGTTCTCTCTACCCCATAACTTAAAAAAAAATCAAGGATTTTTTTTAAATATCAAATCTCTTTAAAAAGCGGGTATAAAAATTACTAAAATGAGAAAAAATAAATACTAAACTTGTCCCAAATTTCCCTTTTGTTAAGTGAAAAATGAAGAAAATTGTCCTTCAAAGCGTGTGAGCTACTATGGATTTTATAAGATTCCAACAAACAACCAGCACAGGCATCGAGGGGGAAAAATGCATAAATCGGGGCTCGAATTCCGGCCTGGTGAGGGTGTATTTCCTAGATGGTTTCCTTATTTCCCACACAAATTACGGTAAATTTCCTTTAAATACCACCTCACTCATCTTTACTATACTATCGTAATTGATTTATATGCTGTTAGACATCTTTTCTCAGTCGATAACGTGTCTGTCTACTGAGTTAAGGGACCCGGGTTCTATTCCCGACATGGCCGAAAAATGTATCGTTAGTTAATTTGGGGCTTCCCCTTTCACAGTGATGAATCAATGACCGGGGAGTTGGATGTTGTGTCTATTCTAGATTTATGTTAATTTATAAGTCGTGAGATGATACAATCAGTCGGTTCAAAAAGTTCACGTTAAATACATCAAATAATAAAAATAAGTAGGTATATATATATATACATATATATACATATATATATATATATATATATATATATGTGTGTGTGTGTGTGTGTGTGTGTGTGTGTGTGTGTGTGTGTATGTATGTGTGTGTTCGTATTGCCCAAACGGGTGAAAAAATATTTGGAAAAAACTTTTGGAAGGGGGTTTGAATCCCCCTGGGTGAATATTTGGAGTAAACATTTTTTAGTTCTAGAGCCCTATTATTAAAGTACCCAAAAAATTTGAGAACATAATTGCAATTTGTATCCTTCACGATTAATTATAACACGTGATAATACGCAGTAGATTTAATAATACGATAGAGAGACATATGTATGGATAAGTAAAATATACCTCAGTTTTAGCTTTTGTGGTGCTGAATGACAGCTCACAGCTGACTTCTGACAGTCAACAGTTAGGTATATACCTAAATTTTGACTGTCAGAAGTGACAACTGCTAAAGACATGTTTTTTGCAGATCATATGATTCGGCGTAGGGATACATAATTTGGTCTGGTAGCTTTTCAAATCCGTCAGAAGTCAGCTGTGAGCTGTCAGTCAGCACCACAAAAGCTAAAACTGAGGTATAGATATTCTGTTTTAGTATATCTAAAATAGGCCTACGTGCATTGACACGAAGATGGAAAAGAGCAGAGAATTAATTTATTACAGGATTTATTTTAAATTAAAATTTATTAAAACCCTAAGAGTACGACAGCTACCATTTTTTATTGTATATCAAACAAAAATTATTTATAGAGAGGGAATCGTTCAGACAGCAAATTAAGTAAATATATCATCCGCTTCGGAGGCCGCATGGTCTAATGCACTACTCTCGCAATATAATAGACTGCCAATGACGGGGAGATCAAGTTTCGAATCTCAGTCGGATGTACTTAGTTGGGTTTTTTTCAAAATAGTTTTCCACTTTCCTACCATGTAATGGGGAAAAACTTTGTCTAAATATAGCCTTCAAAATCCCTAAAATTATTAGAGTAATCAGTACATAAGCGTATAATGCAAACGGATAGTGAGACACGGTGATGAAAAAACCCGTAAATATCAAGTATAGCTGTTGAGTATTCCGTACCAATGGACACGCACAAAAAGGCGTCAATTTCGTATTGTCTAGTTTTATGACAGCGGAAAAGTCATGGTTTTAATCACGACCGAGTGTAGTGAAAAATCCCCCTCACCCCAAGTGAGTCACCAATATCTCTACACGCCAATTTGGGTGCACTTCCTCTAAATTCGATCTTTAATAATAATGATATTTAGCACCGCGTCTTACTACCCGTTCGGGTTATACGCTTAAGTACTAACTACGCTAATGGATTAGGAATTAGGAGGGTTGAATTCAGATGAAGTGAACCCGCATTTGCGTGGAGGGAGAGTGGAAAAACATTTAGGAAAAACCACCCCCAGTTCACCCGACCGAGATTCGAACCTCGATCTCCCCGTCCTCGGCGGTTGAGCTCAACACGACTAGCGCGTTAGCCAACTACGCCATCGAGGCGGGTAAATTCGATCTTCATTCTTATTTTTACGTGTTGGCTGTTTGTTGGTAAAGGTAAAGTTGTAAATTAAATGTTAAGATAAGAGAAGTTTGAACGTGCCTAATAATTTATTCAAATGACAGTGAGGTCAGACTAATTGTTAGACGTAGACTACGAATGTTTAAGAGTGCGAATAACACTCCCAAAATTAGTTTCAAAACTACACCAATTATCACCACTGAGGGGAAATGCAGGTCTTATGGAGAAAAGCTTTATTTACGCTCTCTCTCTCAGTCAACTGTTGCCAAATCTTCTGCTTTAAGTTATTTCTGAAGGTGGTGTGCTGGGGTAATCAGAAGCAACTGTCAACCTGGACTAACCAATGTTGCAAAATTAGTCTTATATTTAAGAGAAGGTTGACTGCGTGAAAACAAGAACATGACAGAAATGTCTCCCAATAATAAGCACACAGTTTCCCTCAAAGATGATATCGAGTGTAGTATACTTAGTAAATAAAAGGTATCAATTTCTTGGAAACATTTATTAGTAACAGAATATTATGAACTTAGACTGTGGCTTGGATTAAACTTCTAAAATTATTAATAATAAGGTATTAGAGACCTATTATTTAAAAGGATTTTTGCCTAATCCTACGCTATTCCCGAAGTGAAAACCAATAGTTCATAGGTTTATACATAATGAATATGACAATAATCATTAATGGTTTATATGCTGACCTAATTCGGCATTACTTTTAAAACAATACTGTGAGAATGGAACGCAAAAAAAAAATCGTTAATTTCTTTCTAAGTATTGATCTCATTTAGACTGAGAAAGACTAAATAAAAACTGTATTTTCTATTTCTTTGGCTTGATCATAACATGTATGTATACTGTTGGAATTTATGCGGTGTATTTAATAAATCATACATATAATTATTCTACCAGTAATCAAAAGAGACAAAGAAAAGTGAAAGCCAATATGACATGTGCTATGGGTTAATAATTTTTTTAATTCATATTAGAATACTAGGCTATGTTAATAAATTATCTGTCCAGTCCCCAAGAAACAAATTGTTCTATAGGTATATGTTTGTGTTTTGAACTATATACTAGCGTATAACCCGAATGGTTAGTAATACGTGGTGCTAGAAAAAACTATGTACTATTTGTGAGGCCCTTAAAGCTTAGAAGAACTTGAAGATTCGTTTTATGTGGGTTTTTTTTATCATTTAATTAAAATTGTTACATTCATAATCGGTTCCAATTAATCTTTGATACTTTCATGCGTCTTCCATAATGTGTCTTACAGCATAAGCCAATACTCTGCGTGAACGCTTTATCTACCCCTGCACCTACTTTTGATAGGAAGACAAAATGGCAGCTCAAGACGTTATGACAAACGTGTTCTAAATGTTATCAATTTACTACATTTTACTGTAACAGAGTGTAAATTTACTATATATGTTTAGTTACAATGTGCTGGCTATATCTTACTCAACCTAACTTAACTATAATACAGACACGACAACTAAACCAAACCCGATTTGGTGGCCGCGTGGTCTAAAGCGCTACTCTCTCAGTAAACTAATTACTAGACTACCAATGACTGTGAGGTCGAGGTTCGAATTCTGTCGGATGTACTGAGGATGGGTTTTCCAAAATTGTTTTCTACTAACTCTCTCCACGCAAATTCAGGTACACTTACTCTAAATATAGCTTTCCTCATCCTTAAAACCATTAGCTTAGTTAGTAAAAAAGCGTATAACCCAAATTTGTATTAAGACGCTGTGCTTAAAAAAAATTACATATAGTAAAATAACCTCTAGTTTAGCTCCTAGAAATCCACCCAAAAAAAGCCATAAATACTTTTAGCACCCTGATTATTAAAAAGTTAATCCAAGAGGAAGGGCTGAGGAGGGTAATTTATAGAAAGTGCACTCTCTTTTAGTTGCTGAGGGGATGGGAGAACCCGTGTGTGTGTGTGTGTGTGTGTGTGTGTGTGCGTGTGCTTGTGGGGAAAACCATCCCCAGTGCACCCAGACGAGATTCGAACCTTTACCTCCAGTCATCATCAATCCTATTTATTATATTAATAGTAGGACAAACCAATATATAAATATCTTTATCAGCACTGCTCCCTGGAATCGTACTAGGATCTCCCTAGACTTGAAGCTGACCACTATACCAAAGACACCAAAGGTAATAAAACGTGGTGGGGAATAAAACCACACTAATATTCAAGGAATACAAAATTAGTTTTTTAGTTTTAAAGGAAGGGGAAGGTGAAGAAGGATATTTAGAGCTAATATACCCGCATTTGCGTGAAGGGAATGGAAATGTCACAGTTATAAAATACGTGTGTGAAACCACCTCCTAGTGTACTTACCGAGATTCGAACCTTGGTATACCCGTCAATGACAATATTTATTATCTATCTATCGATATAACCTATTGCTAGATGTAATTGCGGGATTTTATGTTCGAGTAGCTTCGGGTAGCCCACAACATGCAGTAAAGAGGCAATAAAACAAAATAATTAACAATTTACATAATTATCTACCTTTCTAATTGGGTTATTCTACTCACTTCTGCCATCGGGAAAAATTGACGATCGTGTCTAGGGAATAAAAATTAAGTTTTTCTTCCAATTTCGGCACATTTCAAATAAATACTCCACTCGTAAAAGTCACACTAGTTCATTAACTTTTTCTCACCACTTACTCGATTTTAATAATAATTGTGTATTTTTAATATTATTTTTAAATCACGCCAAAAAAACAACTGGCACCTTTATAAAAAAAAATAAAGCTGTAATATATTTTTTGTAGGCATACTCCGTTGGTGTTTTGAGTTGAAGAAAAAAAAATTCGGGCTGTATCCACGTCGATATAGCTATTTCCAACGTTTCGGCCATTATTTCAAGAGCCATTATCTGATGTGACAGTTCAAATATATCCATCCCAGAAGATGGCCGTTGCAATGACGGCCGAAATGTCAGAAACTTGTGTTTTTTTTTATATCGGTGTGGTCCATGGCCCTAAAAAAAAAAGTTTCACCTCAAGTGTAATCTATATTAGTTTATTTATTGGTAAGTAAAAAGCACTATTTCAACAAATAATATTTATCATTTTTTTTTAATGTTGGAAAGTAGCTATTCATCGTCGAAATGAACACGAATGTCGCGATCAAAATGTCAGTATCGAGACGCCTCCTCTGCAGGCGTTAACTCTCCGAATTTCGCGCACCGACTGAGAGGCTTGAAAGCGCCAACACGAGAGCTATGTCATGTGGGTGGAGGGTTAAAGTAGAGGGGGTGGAGAACTGGGGTAATAGAAGGGGTAGAACTGCGTCTACGTCACCCGGACGAAACAAGAGAGGTTTCTCCAGGCCTGTTCTTTTGGGAAACTCAGGATTATTATTATAATTATGTTTGGGGGACTTTTTCCTCAAGCACCTGGGACCTCCTTAACACAGTGAAATCCAAACCCTTACTACCCTGCTTAGAAAAGGATCTTTAGTTGGAATTCTTGACCGGGAATCAAATATCAGCCCTTTAAAAACTCTCTGAAGTGTCAAACGAGTGGTTATTACAGACATATAAATGCTCTCGACCCTGAAATATGACAGCCAAGTTGGGTGTGCACTGGTATGTTTTCATTCCTAACCGAGGAGGCATGTCTTCATCCATTTGCAATGGGACGAGAGGGTGGATTAATTTTTCTCCTGCAATGTGAAATGCTGGTTGAAATGAATAACCATTTCCTAAAATTCCATCCGCATTATATTATATTTGAAGAATCAAATAGCCGAATCTGTTATTAATTTAGAGAGGAATTCACCATCTAGATATCATATTCTGAAAATTGACTCCTGGATAGCTCAGTGGCGTTGGCGTTCTAAGCCAAAGGTCCCGGGTTCGACTCCCGTGTCCAGGTGTCATTTTTCCATTTTCAGAATATTATATCTGATGGTTTAAGTATATATATTAACAGCCAAATCACTAATACTGAAGTGTAATAATAATAATAATAATAATAATAGCACTTTAAGCTTTGTTTTATTTAATGCTATTTAAATGACTTGAATACAAATCAACCCTTATCGGTAGACTCGTGGGGAAAAAAGGCACCAGTCTCGTCTTGTTTGGTTTTTCTGTGAGACGGAGTCTTGGGTTTGAATCATGGACAGATTGTACTGAAGTGATTTCTCGTTTACAGTTTCAAGTTACGTTGAGATTACCTACACCCCTAAGTAATTTTGTTTCAAAAGTCAGTCTGAGCTAAAAGTCCGCATGGCACACGCTTGTTTTGGCTGACCCTCAGCGATCTCTGCCGTGGCAGAACCCAAATTAATATGTATGGCTAATCCATTCACATGTGGAAAAATTGTTAGAGTATCATTTCAGAAGGCCAGAGTATTTTGGTTCTATTCTGGGCCGTGCTGACAAATATATGTAATTAGTAAATTAATTTTAGCAAGAACTCTGACCCGCTTCGGTGGTTGAATGGTCTAGTGCGTCAATCCCACAACAAACTGGACTATCAATGAGGGGTGTAACAGGGTTTAGATTCCAATCCAGTGTACTGAGGGTGTATTTTCAGTCATGGTTTTTCACTGTCCCCCATACAAATTAGGCTACACTTCCTCTAGTTTGAAACTTTATCATCTCTAACACAATAGGTTCATTCCGTGCCAACTCTACACAGCTGCAAAACTGACTATCTTCAATTCTGATGAAATGTTACTATGTTATTGGCACTATATAGATATGAAAAAATTAGATTTTTAGCCCTCTAACTTTACTTGAACAGAAGTTACAGGTGATCAAAGTCTACCAAATTTGACAAAAATTCGTTGTTCCAAACATATTTGATTGGACATAAGTAAGTAGCTGCTACTTCTAGACCTATTCATGGTACTCAAAAGTTACACACCTTTATTCCACTTTCAGAAAGTAAAATTCTTGTCTAACCATTCCCATTTGCCACAATTTTAACTAAAGAATGCTTTTTTACTGAATATAAACTGTTATTCATTCATTTAAATTAATGGTTTGTAGTTGCATTTTACGACGATCGGTGGTGGATATATTTTGGAGAAAAATGATAAAAATTAAATAAAATTAACATTTCTTTACCCTGCAGGACCATCCCCTCCATTTAAATACCCAACCAAGTCAGATGAACTTTGGATTAAAGCTGAAACGTTACCGAGTAAAGTAAGTTCTCTGACACAAACGGGTCAAACCTGTAATTTGCCAAAAAATGACGTTCAAGAAGTGATACAAAAGAAGAGCAGCAAAGAAACATCTTCAGGATGACAATAAATACAAAGAACAGACTTTAAATTAGGTATTTCATTTTATTTGTAAGCACACTATATTCAAAAATGATTTTGTTTTAAAGTAATAAACTTTTAAAATGCTGGTAAAGTTTAGATTATTTCATAATTTTATGGTTCTTATAGCTACACATAATATTATTTGTTCAATGTATAGGCTATTCAGAATTGATGGGACCTTTGATACAGGTGACAATTTATAAGTGTGTGTGTGTGTGTGTGTGTGTATGTGTGTGTGCATAAACCCATATTTATAGTAAAACCAATATGTGACTATAATTGTGTTTTTATATGACTCATAATCCCATGAAGGTCCCAAAATAAAACTTGGCAAACATCCTTAAGATATATTTTTAATATTTTAAAAAACTCCGTTTTTGAAAAAGTCGAATTAGAAATATTACAAAAGCACTGAGAGATAATCTTTTTAAGTAATATTACCATGTTGCATATCAAATTAAAGAGCATAAAGATAGATTTAAAATGAGAGTAATTTGAGATCTCTAGCCTTCATATAACTTATTTTACAGCCAATAAAATATGTTTGAAACAACGAATTTCTGTTAATTTTGTAAACTTTGATCACCTGTAACTTATGTTCAGGTAAAGTTAGAGGGCTGAAAATCTATATTTTATCATATCTTTATAGCGCCTATAACATAGTCAAATTTGAAAAATATTGAAAAATATGAAGTCTTATTTTGTTTGAAAGTGTGTCGATTTGACACGGAATGCCCCTTTAGCGTAATTATTTATTGGGTGTACACTGTACAACCCAAACATACAGTGAGATTTGGTGACACAAAATATAACTGGGCATGTAGTAGATTTTTAACAAAGTTGGTTGAAATTTGATAGTTATAAACGTTACTAAAACTTTTTTCATTGTGTATATGTAAAGTTAGGTGATCTTGAACTGTTATTTTTCATTGAAAATATCAACACCTATGAAATATCCGGTCTCTTGGTCTAGTGTTCAACATTCCTGGCTACTAAAATAGAAGCCCCAAGTTCGAATTACGGGGGTACCGTAAGTATTTTTCTCAAAGGGTAATTGTTCTTGTGGTTGCTATGGTCTGATTAATTTTAATTTTAATTTAATTTAATTTTAGCACTACGTCTTACTACCCGTTCGAGTTATACGCTTGAGTACTAATTACACTAACGGATTAGGAATTGTGAAGGTTGAATTTAGAGGAAGTGAACCCGCATTTGTGTGGAGGGAGAGTGAAAAACCATTTTAAGAAAAAAAACCTCCAGTTCACCCGACCAAGATTCGAACCTCGATCTCCCCGTCCTCGGTGGTCTGACTCAACACGACTGGCGCGTTAGCCAACTACGCCACCGAGGCTGATGTCTGGTTAATTAGCTTTGAGTTAGGTTTATGACTTCTACTAGCACCACATAAAGATCATCATCCTCTCATAGGAACGAAGTAACCAAACCTACAGGGTATCCCAACCCCAGAAGATGGTTACATATTCGCCAATGCCGGTAGAAGACTAGGAATGTCTAGCCAACAAACCCTGCTAGCATACGATAAAAAAAGTATGAAATGACATTAATAATAAAGTAAAATATTATTAATGTTGGCAACAAAAAAAAAGTTTTTTTAAAGCCCCTTCTTACCGGAAGTCTACTATAGAAGCATTCATGTTACAAGTTGAGATATCTAAAACAAAGTTTTGCTCATCCCATTACTGGATAGTTTAAGTGAAGTTGAGGTCAATTTCAACTTACCGACTGATGAAGTTGTTAAGATGGTTGGGGGTGGGGAATGTGAGGCGATAGGGGGGATAAGAAGAGCAAACTTGGCGGTTAAATTTAAACGCGCCGCCCCCTTGTTCAAAGGGGGATGAAACAAGCCAACAGCTTGGGTTGTTCTATCCCAAGCCCACAGAACAAAACACAGTTTGTCAGCCGACACCTCTCCTAGAAGTATGAAATGGTTGAGGAGGCCGCCTTTGTAAGCGAAAAATTGCCACGCAGACGTTCAGCCTTAACGCAATATTTAATTATAAGATGAGTTATTTCAAAATATGGTTCACGCCTAAATAAAGTTGAAAGATTTAAACAGGGTTATTTTTCCTTAAAACCCCTATAGTTTGAGTTTTATTAATACAAAAAAAAGGTGTGAAAATCAACATTAGGTCATTTCCAACGAATTTTTAAGCTATGAGACTAGGCTTGATAAAAAAAAAAGCTATAGATTTAGCCGCCTTCTAACAAATACAGTGATTTTTTTATAGGCTCACAACAGAAATTTTAAGAAATTTGAGAACTAGCAGTGAGCTTTCTCCTTAACTTGAGATTTGAAGTTTGGTAGTTTTACTTTCCCCTCTTTCTTATTGACATAACAAAAGGTGGGTGACCTGGTGGTCTAGGGGTAAAGTGTCAGCCTTCTGTGTTGGGGGTCCGGGGTTCAATCCTCGGTCCCGGCACAGATTTATCTGATTGTCAAACCTTTCCTTCACCTCTGACAAGACGTGTATTGATCACAACTTGTGAATGTAAGGAATGCCAGGCCTCCACCGTGGTTCGGATCCCACGTTAAACTGTAGGTCCTCCATTTCATCTCACAATCACCCTACCATCGCACATTAGCGTAAGTGTGTACAACAACCCGAACGGGTAGTAAGATAATAATAATAATAATAATAATAATAACAAAAGGTGTTTGGAGGTGAAGTGTGAAAGGTAGTACAAGCTTATACAAAATAGAGTAGTAGTTCCAGAAAACGACACAGACCATCATATTTTAAGCCGTGTGGCCTGAGAGCGATTGATACTTTCTCGTTGACCGAAGCGGACGCATTAGGGCGCTAGCCTGGAGGTCTAGTACCGTGAACATATAGGGGGCTACATCTCAAGACATGATATTGAAATTCCTCTCCCTTAACCCATGCGAGCACTCCTCCCGCTCACTATGAAACCTCAGCGACAATCTGTTGTTTTTTTTTATCTTCAGAATATTTTTTTATTTCTCACTGATATTTTACCAGCCCCAACTTTTGGAACTTGAGCGATTCTTCCCTTCACTATAACGGCTCAGCAAAGAGTTGTTCCTTTTCAGGCTAAGTGTTTACATCTTCCTGATATTTTGACTCCAATGACATTTGGAATCTGAGCGCCTCTTCCCCTTAATATGGAACCTCAAAAATGAGTTGTTTTTTCCAGGCTACTTATTTATTTCTAAATGATGATTTCCCTTGGCCAAATATTGAATGGTTAGCGCTCCGTCCCCTAACTATATCGGCTCAATGATTATTTCACACTATCATACTGCTTGTTTACATCTACCTGATGGTTCCCCTCTTCCGTTCATACATACACGCAACGCTTATGGTCTTCTTATATTATTTTCTCCTGAAAAAAATAATTATTTTACTTTTTTTGAATGTTTTTCTTAATATTTTAAATTAGGTTTCCACGGGGTTACTTTTTATTAATATTGCCAACGTTATTAAAAACTACTTTTAAATAAATACCCACCTCAGTGGCGTAGTTAGCTAACGCGCTGGTTTCGTGTTGAGCTGGACTGCCGATGACGGGGAGATCAAGGTTCAAATCTCGCTCGGTTGAACTGGGGTGGCTTACTCTAAATGGTTTTCCACTCTTCCTCCATACAAATGCGGGTTCACTTCCTCTATACTCAAACTTCCCTAATCCTAACCCATTAGCCTAATTCGTACATAAGCGTATAACCCGAACGGGTAGTAAGACGTGGTTCTAAGTATTATCATTTAAATAAATATCCCAAATATCCCAAGTTGGAAATATTGACACAAAATTGTCGTTAAATATAAATAAAAACTGCTTCAAGATACACATTGCCCGCATCGGTGAGCATGTGGACTAAGGCGTCGATATTGTTTGGTCTCTTTTGTCTATGACGGGAAAGGTGGAGTTAAAATTCTGGCCGATTGTAGTGAGCGAATTTTTTTTCCTAAATGGCCTCACAATCTATATCCAAGCAAATGCGAGTAAACTTCCTCTAAAATTATTATTTCTTTCTCATCCCTGTATTATTTATGTAGTTAATGGCGGATATCCCGGACGGGTAGTAACAAGCGGTAGGAGAAAAAACACGCTAATATGTATTATAATTATCATAATTATTTAATCCTTTGTACTTTTTTATTTCACGGCTGTATCAAAAAAATCTCTGATAATAAGTGAAATATATCAAATGAGAAATTCTATTTTGACTTACCGTCACGTGGTGGAGTGTCAGATAGTCAAAAAAATAAGCTGTGTTTCCTGCTATTCAAAAGATCATTTTTTTAAGTTGGGTGGAGGGGGGGGCAGCTAAGGGAGCCTCGTGTTCGGACCAAAAGCAGTTACCACAAAAATCAATTTAAAGGATTGGAATAATGGGGGTAAATTTTAAGGAAAATGCTCCAGAACTAACCTTGATGGATGAAAAAGACTGCTACCAAAAAAAAAAATCTCCCCGATACGCTGAGTGTTCCCCCGCCCCTAATAATAGGGCCTATGATTTTAAGAGAGACTAAGGAAGTGGAGGCTATGAGAATGAAGTTTGTGAGGAGCATGTTAGCTGTCACGAGGAGAAAAAATATTAGAAATGAATATATCTTAGAAAGAGTGATCGTAAAAGGAGTACATGAGATAGTGGAGGAATCAAGACTGAGATGGCATGATCATGTAATGAGGATAGAAAAGGAGAGAATACTAAATTAAATTATGGAGATGAAGTGTGGAGGGAAAAAACCGCAAAGGAGACCAAGATAGAGATGGGAGAAGCAGACACCAGAAAGTGTGTAAGTGAAAGGGGAAGAATGGAAGAAATTAACGGAAGACAAATAGTGTAGATATAGAGGAATATGGAGGCATTTTATTAAAATGACAAGGCCACAAGCTGGAAACAGCTGCTGTTGATGTTGATGATGTCCTAAATTGATAGTTTTATTAGCTTCGTGCCGGCCACGGCTATGCGACCCATGAGTCCAATGAGTACTGCGGGATGGTCTTCCACAAGGGGCCTAGACTTAATTCACAAGATCTTACTATAGTATAATACTATTAGGATTTAGGAAGGACAATATATGACAGCTACAAACGTATACTAAAACAATTTTTACCTATTCATACGTAAGCTCATTTGATCTTAAGCTGTCACTTTTAATATAATGATAACAATACCTATAAAAAACACTTATAATAACCTGCTTCGTTGGCCGCATGGTATAAGGCGTCACTCTTAGTGTTGGACTAGACTGCCGATGACAGGAAGATGTTGGTTCAAATCCCGGTCTTGTGTACTGAGGGTGGTTTTCCCAAAATTGTTTCCCACTCTCCCTCCAGGCAATTGCGGGTACCCTTCCTCTAAATGAAACCATCCTCATTCTTAACACATTAACATAATTTGTACATAGGCGTACAACCTGAACAGTTTGTAGGACGCGGTGCAAAAGAAACACTCATAATATAATAAAAACATCATCAATGTTTACCGCAAATAATTAGTATTTTACTAACTATTCTTCATACTACAATATTTTACTCTAACGTGATTGTGAAATATCCACCAAATAAGTGAGGTGAAGTATATAAACCAGAACCGCATTCTGTTTTCCATTTGAATAAAAATAAATAATACGTATAAGTAAGAAATCTCCTCGGCTCCGCAACACTCCAAATAATAATTTTTCAAGTCGACAGCTCATTTACCTAGACGAAAGAATAGTCAGGATAGAAAAAAAACGTGTATAACTTGAAAGGGTAAGGTCAGAAGAAGAAGAAAAAATTAAAGAAAGAAAGATTGAGAACGGAAGGTGAAAAAGAAAGAATGATAAATTGAGCTATAAAACTGCGCGCGCAGAACGTGTGGGACTAGTTTGGCTGACAATACGTCTTCCTCGGTGCGACTGAAGTTCTATTCTGGATCTTATTTCCTTCATGCAGCCACGATCGTACTCAACTGAGCGATGAAGGATGAGACGTGAGGCTATAGTACGTTCTCTCTCTATCTCCATCATTTAAACCACCTCCGCCACCAGCGCTGCAGTAGACCAATCACGTCCATCCACTTTCAGTCGTGGCGAAAATGAACGTCTACGAATAGAAGTGGCAGGTGTAGTTGTATGTATGCACAGATACAGACTAGCTATGAATTCACACGTTCACAAAAACAAAAAGATACATAATGTATAGCAGAAAAGAAACAAAATCACGTGAAAAGCGTTGATCCCACCCTAAGGTTTCAGCACGATACGTTTGTACCACTCGGCGCGAGTTGAAATAGTTTTAGCTTTGTCGGCTCCACCCCACATAATCTGCTTGTGTGAGTCAATCGTCGCTCTCAACCAACTAAGTATATTTATTGCGTGGACGTGGTGTGACTGGAGACCGATCAGCCACCGTGTCGGTATTGTTGAAGTGATTTAAAACATCGCAAACATATATTAATAATAATTAATAAAACCAAAGTTCTTAACCAATTCTGTTGCATTTTATTTCTGCGTTAACTATGATTTATAATAAACTCTTTTTATAGAATAGCTATATTTTAGGCATATAGAAAAAGCTCTTCTTTTTTTTTGCCAAACTACTTCAAAAGTGAATTTTATCTTGGCAAAAATTGGGATGTATTTGAGATTCAATTGACAAAAAGGTTGGTAAATGAAATTGAGAACAAAAACTAAGATCCATAAAGATAACTTGATTGACTCAAAATTTTACTAAACAAATTTTTAACTTCATGAGATATGAAATTGTGAATCAATCGACTAAAAAAATGTTAGAATAAAAATAAATTTAGATCAATGGTCATCATAAGAAGATTTTTGGCGTAAAAATAACCCAAATATTAGGATAAAAATTAAAAATTAATTCTAAATCATCATTACGACTAAAATGGTGACCTGGCGGTCCAGGGGTGAGGTGTCATACTTCTGTGCTGAGGGTCCGGGGTTCAATCCTCGGCCCCGGCAAAGATTTATCTGATTGCCAAACCCTTCCTTCACCTCTGACAAGACGTGTATTTAATCACAGCTTGTGAATGTGTGGAATGCCAGGCCTCCACCGTGGTTCGGATTCCACGTTAAACTGTAGGTCCTCCATTATAATCTCACAATCACCCTACCATTAGATATAGCGTAAATGCGTACAAACCAAACGGGTATTAAGACGCGATAATAATAATAACGACTAAACGACAGGTTGTCAGTAATGAATTTTAAAATGGTTCTTTTACCGAAGCTACTATAAAAAAATTGCGGTCAATTCATTTCGATTTGCAACCTGTAGAATGTTCTTGTAGGTTTACATAGTTATACAAGTACACCTACGGAAAATTGCACAGAGCACACTTCTTCTAAACAAAATTGTCATCAAGATCAAGATTTTGTTGTTGTTTTTTTTTGCACCACGTCTTACCACCTGTTCAGGTTAGACGCATATGCACTAATTACGTTGATGAGTTATGGACAAGCTTGAATTAAGAAGTGTAGGCCTACCCACATTTGCACGAAGGGAGAGTGGAAAACAATTTTGGAAAAATCACCTTCAGTACACCTGACCGGGATTCCAGCCCCGATCTCCTTGTCATCGGCAGTCTAGTCTAACACGAGAGTGAGGTCTTAGATCATGCGGCCACCGAAGTAGGTAATATTAAGTTAAATCAAATCAAAATCGCATTTACATGTAGATTTGTCTTATACTTTATAAAATATAAATATGTGTGTAGATTGTAAGAGAAATTTTAGCAGTTGAACACATCTTATGGAATTTTCTTTTTACATTTAATATTCTAGTAAGTTACGTAATAATAAGAATAGTTAAGAAAATTTTATTTAGTTTTAAATTGAAGAATATTATCCTAATTGAAAATAAATATTTAATAGGTGTGCAATATATAAAATTGTAATAATATCTAAGATTACTATAAAAAAAATTATTACCGCATTTTACTACCTGTTCAGTTTAAACGCATTAATAATAATTACTCTAATGGGGTAGGAAGGAGGAAGGAAGCTTTTTAGAGGTAATCTACCCGCATTTGCGTGGAAGGAGATTGGGAAACCATCCAGGATAAACTAGCCTCAATAGAACAAACCGGGATTCTAGCCCCAATCCCTCCGTCATCAGCAGATCATTTTAACACAAGTGACGCCTTAGACCATTCGGTCACTGAAGTTGGCTACAAGGTAATTCAATTATATATGAAAAATATTAGCAGTACAAAATAAATTAGTTATATAAAATTGTGAAACTAACAAATATGATTTAAATCAATTAATAAGAGTATTTAAGACATGTTAAAATTAAAACATCTAAGATAATATATAATTTAACATATTTTGAACATAAGATGTTGATGAAAGTTCTGTACATTGCACACATATTACATATTTTACTTTCAACTCTATCATATTTTGATGGGTTAGATAGAAGAGGTGTTATATTTGATAGTAACGGTTATAGCTGCATCTAAATATCATATTCTTTAAATTGAAAAATGACACTTAAACAAGGGAATCAAACCCAGAACCTAAATAATATATTTAGACGTGGCTATAACCGTAATTATCAAACATAATAGCTTGTCTATTTAATCCATCATGATATGTCCATTCGTACAATTGTCATTGTACATTCGGTAGCATAAAGACTTAACCGAGTCGAAGGTGGCTGCGTTATCTGATAGTTCGTGATCTTAATTGATCACTCATTTGTAGCCGAAGATTTCCACACGTCCATCCCAGAATCTACCTTAATATATTGGTTAAGAATTACCCTTAGTACGGGACAATTACTGGATAGCTCAATTGTGAAACCATTCGACGTATTAGACAAAGGTCCCGGGTTCGATTCCCGTGTCCAGGTGTGATATTTCAATTTAAGGAATATATATCATATTTATTCAATTTATAGCTGAATTATATGTTTTTAAATATTTCTACATTTTATCGATACACATGGGTAAGAAAACATCGAAAATAGAGCACACCCAGAGAAACCACGCTAAAGATAAATGTTTAAAGTATGCAATCAAACAAGTTGTATTAACATTTGTCAAGACACAACACTAATTAAAAAAAACCACCCATGCTGACATTAATCTGAGATATCTGTTTATCCACTCTGAAACCAAACGTGTTAGTAATCAGCTGTTTCTAACTTGCGGCTCAGATCATTACGGTCCAACGTACATTTCTGCGATTATGTGAATTACTGCGCCACTCAAGCAGATACTACTCTTAATTTTTGGGCGAACGCCGAGGTAGATTATCTTGAAAAAAATAATCTAAATCATAGTAACGTGGTAATTATACCTTCCTCTTCCGCCAGCCCATTATTGTAAATACGCGCGAATAACTCCCACTGGTGGTTTGACGACGAGAGGGAAATAAGAATGTTGAATTTAGATAATGTATGATATTAAAGTTTTGAGAATTTGAGCCTGTATAGAAAAACATTTTATTTTAATAAAGAGAATTCAGTAATATTCATTATAGTTGTAGTAAGGAGGAATATTAATTTATAATATAAGGAACGCACTTGGATGTTACAATTATTTAAATTGATGGTACAACTTCTTTGGTCAATTAAATCAAGATAAAATAAGAAACATAAAATGAAGATAATTTATTCAAAGAGAAACCAATTTATCATGAATTAAGTCAAATAAAACAGGTACAATAACATTTCTAAAAAAATCATCATTGAGAATGTTAAATAGTAATGTTCTGAAATTAATTTACAGAAAACAAGGAAAGAATAAAAATCTGTAGAAATACAATATTTTAAGTAGTACCAGGTTATAGGATTAGCTGATAAGCAAAATGAATAGTGGAAAATGGCAATTGACTAAATTGGAGTTATTAATATTATACAAACGTTAAAGACTCTAGAAAATGTTGTGAGTACTTGAAGTAAAGATTATAGGTTATATGAAGGGTATAACTTATACAAAAAATAATAGGTAAATCAGTATGCCAACAATAATGAACTTATCAGTTGAATAATTAAATAAACTATTAAATAGTTTGGAAATATGTTGACAAGGAAGACATGTTATGTAATGTTCAAAATATTTTAACAGTGACAGTAAGAAATATGATTAGTAGAAAGGTTAAAATAGTTGACTAGGTTGTTGTTATTCATGTACCTTACACTTGTAAAAAACAATTAGCAGTATAAAATATCAACATGAAAAACATTAATATGAACGTTAAGACATAACAAGTAACTTATTAAAAAAATTAAAATGATTATAAATGATCTAATGGTACAAGCTTGTTATTCGAGTCAAATAGTTTATAAAATTTGCCTGTGTTAATCATCGAGACAAGATTAATTTGGAGATTTAATGGAAATCAACAGATGTGGGTCATCCAGGTTATACTTTTACTCAGTTATGAAATTATATAAATACAGGATAATATAAATAAGTACAATTGATTATTATGAAAAAAGTTTCAAAAGGGATTTTTTTTTTACCTTTTGAAAAGTTTGAATTAAAGTAACGTTTCCTATCTGTGTGGTTTTAATTCGTCTTATATAGTTTGTTGTAGCTCTTGGATGGGTGACGACATATTTCTGCGATTACGCCATCATCAGTTCTTCAAATTGAGACTGGGATGCTATTCCCGATGTCAACACAGTGACAGATTTACTGTCACTGTTAAAATATTTTGAACATTACATAACATGTCTTCCTTGTCAACATATTTCCAAACTATTTAATAGTTTAATTTAATTATTCAACTGATAAGTTCATTATTGTTGGCATACTGATTTACCTATTATTTTTTGTATAAGTTATACCCTTCATATAACCTATAATCTTTACTTCAAGTACTCACAACATTTTCTAGAGTCTTTAACGTTTGTATAATATTAATAACTCCAATTTAGTCAATTGCCATTTTCCACTATTCATTTTGCTTATCAGCTAATCCTATAACCTGGTACTACTTAAAATATTGTATTTCTACAGATTTTTATTCTTTCCTTGTTTTCTGTAAATTAATTTCAGAACATTACTATTTAACATTCTCAATGATGATTTTTTTAGAAATGTTATTGTACCTGTTTTATTTGACTTAATTCATGATAAATTGGTTTCTCCTTGAATAAATTATCTTCATGTTATGTTTCTTATTTTATATTGTTTAATTGACCAAAGAAGTTGAACAAATCAATTTAAGTAATTGTAACATCCAAGTGCGTTTCTTATATTATAAATTAATAAAGAGAGTTTTGACTACCAAAGATAATTATGGATATTAAGTATGTAGGAAAAAGACCGCAAGAGAGACCAAGAATGAGATGGAAGGAACAGATAACAGAAAGTGTGCAAGTAGGAGAAAAGTGGTGGACGGATAGAAGAAAATGTGTGATGGGTTAAAGACTTTTGGCGTCTTTAAGTCTTCGGGTTGTCGACTTAAAAAGAATAACTTAATAATACATAGTTTTATTCTCCTTGGACTGAAGATACCCATTGAAAGGGAGAGTGGCTCCTCCCCCCTCCTTGTTAAGCCCCTGAAGAAAACTACCGTACTGTTCTAAGCTACACCGTCAAAACGACAAGTGATTTAGTGTGTACAGAACATCCAGGTGAGATAACAAGGTTAAACCCACTTTACTGGCTCACGCGATAAATTATAGGTCTTCCTTTTCAACTGCTACCCGTCAACTTATTTACGACCGTAAAAGGAATAGAACCGTTATTGCAATGATAAAATTGTATCAGCAAGGGAAAAAGTGTTATTTTTTTTACACTAAAAATGTTTCAAACGTACAAAGTGACGCCTTGAGCCAATGGTTTTTAACCTGTGGTACGCGTAATCTTCGGGGTAAACAGCATATTTATTAAAAGTAAGGGTGCGTCTGATTTTTTTAAATAGTTGTATTAATTATAACAAGCCTGGATCTCTCTTTAGCAATGTATTTTTGTTAAAAATATAGTTTGGTATTCTAATTAGATATTTTTCGTTTTTGTGCCTAAGCTGAAAATAAATGTTACCTTAGTGCCGGTTGAAATTTGGAGAAGATTCTGCCATGTATACTAGGATGTCTATTGAATTATGTAAACCATATTTCATGACTTTTTCATGACCTAAAGGCTTTCATAAATATTCATGACCAAAAAGAAAAAAATAGAAGACAACCTTGACACTACTATATGGTAGAGTTTTGTCATCCCTGCGGAACATAGTTCTAAATTTAAACTTTATCATTTACATGTGCTAGTTCTTATATTCATAATGTTAAAGATTGTAGGAATGTATACGGAACTAAATATTATATGTAAAATATACAGTATAATTAGTTGGTCTTGAAGAAAAGTAATCATCAGACTAAAGGACTTCCTTACTAAATTAATTAACTAGTTTAAAAAACTAGTATAAGGGAAAATTGTTTTAATTTTTGTATTTTTAAAATTAAACTCTTGGGGTACTTGCTATGAAGGACTACATAACCGCATAAGGGTTGAAAACCTCTGCCATGGCTTGGTGTGGAAGGGGGCACGAGAAAAGACCAGTGTTTTTTGCAGTTTTTATAGCAAAACTATTTTTTACTCAAAATAAATCAAATATTTCTCCAGTAGAAACATAGAATTTAATTTCCCTCACATAGTGACCTCGACAATGGTTGAATATCTATCAAGGGTGTCTTGGGATTTAATAACAACTTTGACCAGTTTCGGTGGCCGAGTGGTCTAACCGCTAACGCGCTACTCTCGTATCTGCCGAAGACGGGGAGACTGGGGTTGATCCCGGTCGGGTGCACTGAGGGTGGTTTTTCCTAAGTGTTTTTCCACCCTCCAAACAAAGGCGGGTGCATTTCCTCTAAATTTAGCCTTCCTAATCCATAACCCATTAGTGTAATTAGTACATAGGCGTATAACCCGCTAAAACAATAAAAACTATTTTTCTTCATTTAAAAAGTTTCTCATCTAATGCCGTTAAACTCATTACAGATATTCAACTGTTGATATCACCATGTAAAGAAAATTAAACCGTTCTACTGGAGCAATAGCTTATTTATTTTGGTCAAAAAAATGATTTGCTATAGAAACTTCACACACAATGGACTTCTCTTGCGTTTCCTACATCCTCACCTTAACTCTCTTCCCCTACACTCTCAGATTAAGCCATTAATTTTAAGTTATGTTTCTGAACAAATACAAATATTAAACTCCATGATAAAAATATGGTAGAATTATTTATACATAAGTGAAAATATAGTTAAAGATTACCAACAATGTTCATTTTATAACAAAAGTTGGTGACCTGGCGGACTTCTGTGCTGGGGGTCCGGGGTTCAATCCTTGGTCCCGGCACAGATTTATCTGATTACCAAACCCTTCCTTCACCTTTGAAAAAACATGTATTAAACACAACTTGTGAATGTGTGGAATGCCAGGCCTCCACCACGTGGTTCGGATCCCTCGTTAAACTGTAGATCCTCCATTTCATCTCACAATCACCCTACTATTACACATTTAGCGCAAGTGCGTATAACCCGAACGGGTAGTAAGACGCGGTGCTAATAGTAATAATAATAATAATAATAATAATATAACAAAAGTTTGTTAATCAAGAGAGAATAAACGTTTTTCAAACAAAAAAACAAAATGTTAAAACCCACTTGAACCATCATAAAGTGTTGTTTCAAATTGTTTCAACACACTCGGTGTGGAGGTTAAGCTGCGCAGCGCATGCGCGTTGCATAGATTCTGTCGGTTGTGGACATTGATTGGCTCTTACAATCAGATAGATGTGCTGCAGAGCGAAAAAAGCTGAAACTATTTTAACTCGCGTCAAGTGGACAAAGTGGATAACGATGAACCTTGTGATTGGTTCAGAGTTCATCACGTGACCAGTGTTGTTTTTTTTTTT
>CABFWB010000544.1:69044-114978 GCA_902151455.1 Timema bartmani
CCAGTCTGGCCACCTCTCATTACAACCAATGTGTTCTATTTTATATTTTAGTCGCTCGCTCGCCCAGTCTGGCCGTCCCCTAAGGCGTGTGCTAATATAAAGATGCTGGTAATAACATACATGTTAAATGCTCCAAAATAATTAAAACTGCATATGCCTATATTATGTGTATAGGGTTTATTTAGGATCGTTTTTCATATCCTGTTAAGCTTATAAGCATATGAATTAATTACGATAGTGGATTAGAGATGGGGAAGGTTGAATTTAGAAGAAGTGTACCTGCATTTGTGTGGAGGGAGAGTAGAAAATTATTTGAGAGAAAAATCCTCAGTACACCCAAACGAGATTAGAGCCCCGATATCCCTGTTATCGGCAATCTAGTCTATTGTGAGAATGGCGCTTTAGGCCATGCTGCCACCGAAGCAGGTGTATACGGTTATCAATCAAATATAGTTAATTATGTTTACAATACTATGCTTCCGATAGCATCGTTGAACATTTTGTGTTTGATAATGTAAACTCTAGATAGATGTTTAAAAGGAACTGTACCAAAATATACTTAAGAGAAAAGGTTAATAAACACAAAATGGAATAACTTTCATTTTGGTCGTTGCGTTTCACTACCCTTCCGTGTTATACGTATATTTATTAAATACAGCAAGGTGGTAGGAATAGTTTAGATAGTAAGTTAAGTGTATTCCCGCGTTTTCGTGAAGAAGAAATGGTAAAATATTTTAGGAAAAAAAACACCCCAGTATATCCGGCTGAGATATGAACCCGTGACCTCCCTGTTACTGACAAACCACACCCATAGATGCGGTTAAACCGTTAATTGTCTTGGTGTTTTCGTACTTAATAATATTATTATTATTATTATTATTATTATTATTAAACTTCATTTTGTGATGTTTCGAATATTTGGCAAGTTGTCCGGACATGCGCAGTTGCTATTCCGACCAGTTGGGTCATGCCAGACAATCCACAGAGAAACTATTTATGAGTGAAATGGGAAGAGCGGACGAAGCGAATCGAGGAAAGTTTAGAAAAGGAGCAATAAGGGGGGAGGGGGTCCGAGGGGGTTTGAGAATGAGTTTATCGAAGATAGTAAATGTAGGGGGATGATACCTGGATCATATCATCGTAAAGTTTGTAATAACAATGTTGCCAAATACAATATAAAATAGTGATAAACATCGGCCTTCGCAAGTTGGCATAAATTTTGATTTGTTTTTTTTTTCTCCCCATTTCATCCGTTCAGGCATTATGTACTCGTACCAACTAAGCAAATGTGGTAGGGATGATTAATATTGAATTTAAATAAAGTTTATCCGCATTTGCGTGGAGGTAGAGTAGAAACACCATCTAGGAAAAAGCACCTTCATTATACCCAACCAACCGAGATTCGAACCCCAATCTCCCTGTCATTGACAATCCAGTCCATGAATTAAGACTAATCGACCATCGAAGTGGGTCCTTACGTCTTCTGTCCAGGCTATTCGCATAGTAATACTAATGAAGGGATTAGAAAAGTTTAATTTAGAAAAGGTGCACCCGTATTAGCGTGGAGGGAGTGTGGGAAACCATTTTGTACAACCAGACTGGATTCAAACCAGTGGCATGTTGAGGTGTGTTACCAGGTTAAGAACAGCTTTTAAAACTGTACCTGTGATATGTTCTCTCCCACTTGCTCCCCATTTGACAAATTATATATTAATAGGCTCTGCTACTCGCCTCGGTGGCGTAGTTGGCTAACGCGCTAGTCGTGTTGAGCTCGACCGCCGAGGTCGGGGAGATCGAGGTTCGAATCTCGGTCGGGTGAACTGAGGATGGTTTTTCCTAAATGGTTTTCCACTCTCCCTCCACGCAAATGCGGGTTCACTTCCTCTAAATTCAACCCTCCCAATTCCTAATCCATTAACGTAAATAGTATTAAGCGTATAACCCGAACGGGTAGTAAGACGCGGTGCTAAATATTAATAGGCTATGCTCTACACGCATCACATGTAAATGTATTTCCTTTGATACCTTATCATTGAATGTTTGACTGAGTGATAACGGATAAAGTTTAGATTAAGTATGCTTTCCTTGGCAACACTCCACGACACGACACGGATTCGAACCTCCATATCCCCATCACCGGTAAGCTTTAAACTTAGTTCACATTTATACAGTAAAAAACTTTAACTAAAGTCAATCAAAACAAATTCTACAGAATCTAAAATAGATATTATTGAAATCCGTTCAATATTTCAACGTAATATTAACAGGTCGAGCTGAATTAAATTTGGACTCGTTCACTACATTGAAAATTAACAATAAACTAACAAAATATTTGATGTATTTGAAGAATATCTATGCCATTCTCTCTTCCTTGTTCTTTTTGTTTGTCCTCGAAGTCATTAAAACTTAGCGGAAGTTATCCGTATGAGCGGGATTAAAACAATCTCCTTCTCCTTCAAATCGATTCAATATTTTTTTTTATAAAATATCTTTCCCAGACTTTGAGGAACCAGCTCCAGTCCAATTTTCATTGGAAGCGCCTTTAAAAATACAAACATATCTTTATGAGGTCAACATTGATAGCACCAGTTTTTCTGGTTTTAAATAGACTAAACTAAGATGACGGGTAGATTGGGGTTCGTATTCTGGTCAAGTGTATTGAGGGGGGTTTTCCTAAATTGTTTTCTAATCTCTCTTTCCACGCAAATGCAGCTACACTTTTTCTAAATTCAATCTACCTCATCCCTTACACATTAACGTAATTAGTATATAGGCGTATTTAACCTGAAGGTGTAGAAAGATGCGGTGCTAAAAAGAACATATTCTGATCACATGACCTGACGTATGAATACGTGACTTTTCTTGCAATCAGGTAAGTCCTTCCTATGGAGATTTTAATTCATTATTTTGACCACTGTTTGGTGAGTAAGAAAAATATCTAGCTTAAGTTCTTCAATAAAAAATATTACTTAAGGATAAGGAATTTCGTCCTACTGAAAACCACTCATGACGGAACTGACGAATATATGTGTGCTCATAGATGCGGATGTATATTAAAGGACGGCTGAGCAGGCACATTTTTCTTCAATTTATTTTAACTATAAATATTAATTCTGAAAAATTAAACATGATAGCTGGACATAGGAATTGAACCCGGGACCTTTGGCTTAGTACGCCAATGCGCTAACCACTGAGATATCCAGGAATCATCCCGTGCCTAGGGTCATTCTTCACTCATATTTTAAGGCAGAGTCTATGATGGACGTGCGGAAATCATATGAGTGAAGACTGACTGTAGGGATCGGACGATTCCTAGATAGCTTAGTGGTTAAGGCATTGGCGTACTAAGCCAAAGGTCCCGGGTTCGATTCCCGTGTCTAGCTTCATTTTTCATTTTTCAGAATATATCTAGATGGAGTAATCCTCACTAAAAACAAATATAATAGCTTTGACTATTTAATTCTTATAAATATTAAAGTAAATTAGTTTTGGTATCTTGAAGTGAATACCTGTACAATCCGTCTAGCCTGAACGGCAACAATCTTACCTTGATGGGTTACACCTTGGTGTAGCTTATAATATTGGGACATTCTGTAATCGGAGAGTGCATTTCAAACAAGAGTTTTATAATTTTATGAAAGTCCTACAAATTATTAATTGTTTTCTGACATTTTGAGAGTTATGTGACTCAGGAAAATACGAGTAAATATCTACGTAAGATAAAATTGGTTTATAATATAATAATAAATAATTGGATGAAGGAAAAAAATTCTTAGCTATTAAAAAACTATTTTATGTATTATTATAATAAAAATAATAATGCTATAAAACTTTTAAAAGAAATGACTAAATGTGATTATAAATTAGAAAGGAATGGACACAAATGACCACCACGTGGACTGACTCGAATAGAGTAAGCCTTGGTTGAGGTGATTCGGTTAATTTGGTGGTTTGGATAATCTTCGTTCTATTGCATATTCAAATTATATGTAACCAAACATTTCGAAGCTTGGGACTGCCTGTTCAGGTTATACGCATTACTCTAATGAGGTAGGGATGAGGAAGGGAACATTTTAGAAGTAATCTACCAACATTTGCGTGGAAGAAAAGTGGGAAACCATTGAGGAAAAACCACCCTCAGCAGACCCGACCGGATATCGAACCCCGATCTCCCCCATCGTCAGCAGGCCATTCTAACGCGAGAGTGACTCCTTTTAGAACATTGGGGCCCCGAGGGAAAGAATCGACCAACATGAAACAAGGGGGAATGTGACACGAGCAAAGGGACCGCCGTGGCAGGTAGGCAAGCACTTTGGCACCTGGCTGTATTCCCGTGGTGGCCCGGAGATGTTAGTTATCACTCCACTCCCTCCTGCCAACCACCCCTCTCCTCCCAAAGGACCATTTCACCCTGCTACCCCACCACCACCACCACCAACAGATCCTATTCACCCCTTGATTGCAATCTGATAGAAACTGGGAGGAAAAGTGTGCCAAGCCGCCAAGTAAACAAAATGTTTTTTAGCACCGCGTCTTACTACCTGTTCGGGTTATACGCTTATGTACTAGCTAATGGTTTTAGGGATAAGGAAGTTTGTATTTATAGAAAGTGTACCCGAATTTGAATTGAAGGAGAGTTGAAAACCATTTTGAAATAACCACCCTCACTACACTCGACCTATATTAAGAACCTCAATCCCCCCGTCATCGGCAGACTAGTCTATTGTGAGAGTAGCGCGTTAGACCATGTGGCCACCGAAGCGGGTAAACAAATGTTGAACACCAAGAAACAGGCGTAACTTATAAACAATTTGGATGTAATCAGTGGCGTGGAGCGTAGTGTTTCCACGATAAGCAGAGCCTGTCAAACTGTACCTGTGAACCGTTCTGATCCCTCAGTAGAACGCTCACTGGCCAGATATCAGGGAGAGTGCAATCCTACGTGAGGTGTATTGAAAATATTCTGTGTATGATAGGTCGAATGCCGGAGAGCATTAAGGTGCGGTAGAAGTTAGCGCAAGTATTTTTTTTNACATTGGTGACCTGGTGGTCTAGGGATAAGGTGTCGGACTTCTGTGCTGGGGGTCCGGGGTTCAAACCTCGGTCCCAACACAGATTTATTTGATGGCCGAATCCTTCCTTCACCTCTGACAAAACGTGTATTAATCACAACTTGTGAATGTGTGGAATTCCAGTCCTCCACCGTGATTCGGATCCCACGTTAAACTATAGGTCCTCCATTTCATCTCACAATCACTTTGCCATTACACAGTAGCGTAAATGCGTATAACCCGAACGGGTAGTAAGACGCGGTGCTAATAATAATAATAATAATAATAATAATAATAATAATAATAATACTAATTGGTTAAAAGAACGAGCCTTACACAAATAGTAAATATCTCAGTCAGTGCCACCCAGAGTCAAACCAGGGTGCCCTAGAGTTGTGGTCAGTTCTTTTAACATCTCAGCTACAAGGACAGGCATTTGTTTGTATTAAAAGAATTAGTACGAAAACAAAAAATAAATGGTCAATAGCTTTGATTATTAAAAACCTTTAGTCTTCAAATGATCATGAACCCTAAACAGCTCCTACATCAATTGCTTTCATGCCATGATAAAATTAAATTTCTACTTAAACGATATTTCGTCATTTGAAACACAGCGCAAAAAAAAAGAGAGAGAGAAAGACTATAATCGAGGCCTAAAATAATGTATGTGTTTTAAATAAAAGGACCTAGTGGAACGAGGACCTGTTTTAAATCAACCGTTTGTCGTTTCATCTGTCTGTTCCACGATTACTACCAAATGCGTGGACCAAGTTTAGCAAAATTTGGCAAGGATAAACCTAGGCCAAACGACGTATGTTTATAATTTTGAGGTTTGATTAACTATTTTATGAAGGCGGCCGTTCAGAAATTGTTTTGCTAAACAATTAATCCACAAGTGATTTGAGTTTAAAATTTCAAAACATCAATCGAACACCTCAGGATTTAATATATTTTTTATTTTGACATATATTGCGAGACCGTCATCTTAAGGCCCATGAATAACGAGCTCTATGTTCTATAAATATAACCCCCTATTAAATATCGTATTCGTTGGTTTCCTGTCTAACTTGACCACCAAGGGAAAATATCAACTTCAAATCCAAAGATAGATCTTAAGTTGTAATAACGATAGTAACATGACATCATTCTTAACATGACGGGGGGAGCAAGGTTTACTGTACACAGAACTATACTAGCATTATATAAATATTATTTTACACTGCCGCTCTTAAGCTGGGGTGGAAGGGGACGCGAGAAAAGGCCAGTGTTTTTGCAGTTTTCATGGCAAAACTTTTTATTGGCTAAAATAAATAAACTATTGTTCCTGTATAACCAGAGTTTTTAGTTACCTTTACGTGGTAATATCAACAGTTTTTGAATAACTGTTAAAGAGTGTTCTGGAATTTAATGACAACTTTTTACCTTCATTTGAAAAGTTTGTGAGATAATATCGCTTTGCTCATGACAGATCTTCAGCAATTGTTGATATCAACATGTGAAGAAAATTAAACTCTATTTGATTTATTTTGGCAATAAAAAATGTTTTGCCATAAAAAACTGCAAAAACACCGGCTTTTTCTCACCATGAAGAGACCATCTAACATCGATTAAACGGAATATTAGATATGCAATCAAGTTCGAACCAGAAATCACATCGAAGTGTGATTTTTCGCTCTTTTTTTTTACTAAACAATAGCTAGATTGGTATCAGATAAATAGTATTTTCAGTTTAGGATAATTATTTTCCAATTATTATAGTTTTAATGTAGTAAAATAATTTCACTTGCCTCGGTTTCATTGTTTCTTAATGAAGAATCTATCAAACCGTATCGAGCTATTATTTTATACTTGCCTGAATAATTAAGCGTTATCCATCTGGTACTTAAAACAAGGTATTATGCAAAAAAAAAGTTTAATAAACAAAAATAAATTATCAAGATAAACTCTAATTATAGCAACGTATTTCGTACAAAAATCTTCAATCACAAAATTTCACAAACAAGGATTTAAAGGCGGTTAAATCAGCCCAGTGATAAATACGTATGTCTGATTGTGTGAAAAAAAATAGAGATCGACTTGAATTGACATTAAAACTCCAATATACTGCTCTCTTCTTGTTTAGATTATTTTTTTATTTATTTGACGTACCGGTACTTTATGTGCACTTTCTGAACCGACTGATGATATCAGCGTACGAGAGTTTTCATGAGCGAGAGCGAAATGACCAACCAATTTTGCCGGGATAGGTATTTTCACATACCTTGCAGGGTTCTTTTGCATGCCACAATCGACATCGGACCGACGGCTTTACTTACCCCGAAGGAAGTTATGCTACGGATTCTTATCGCTCAAAAAGAAAATCGTCGACCCCGGACAGGTTTGAACCCACGAACATTGAGTCCTGAGACGAGCACTTTAGCACAGGTCCACCGAGATCGAGTCTTGTTTCGCTAAGAGTTGTTTGTGTAATGATATTGTTTGATAGTTATTACCCTGTTACAAGGTCAATGTATTGCTGTATTCATTTTGAACTAAAGATTATAAGTCTAATGCTTTTTTTTTAGTGTGTGTTTGATGTAAAATAATAATTATGAGTGAAAGAGTGAAGAATAACCACGCAAACTGGATGATTCCTGCATTATTGACGTCTCGGGTTCAATTCCCGTCTTTAGATGTCATTTTTAACCACATTTAATTTAATCGAATACATTTGAAAAAATTACAACTGGACATGGGAAATGATCCCTGGAGCTTTGGCTTAGCGCGTCAATACTTTGCCACTGAGCTATCTTTGGGATCGCCCCGTAATAAGGCTAATAATTAATTCATGTGTTAAGGCAGAGTCTGTGATGGACGTGTGAATATCATCGGCTACTAAGAGCTTATAATTGATACATCCACCGACGACTCGGTTGCGGTTATCCTGGAGTAATTGTAAGACTTGGTACCAAAAAAAACTACTAAGCCCTCGTGTGTACTCAATTTACCATGAAAGGTAGCAAGCTAACCTTGTTTAGTTACACTATGGTGTAGCTTTAAATATAGTAGTAGTGCGGTCCCAGCACAGATTTATCTTATTACCGAACCCTTCCTTCACCTCTGACAAGACGTGTATTAACCACAACTGGTGAATGTGAGGAATGCCAGGCCTCCACCATGGTTCGGATTCCACGTTAAACTGTAGGTCCTCCATTTCATCTCACAATCACCCTACCATTACACATTAGCGTAAGTGCGTACAACCCGAACGGTTAATAAGACGCGGTGCTAATAATAATTTTAATATAGTAACATAGTTTAACTAGTAAGGGTAAGGCTGCTTTTACCCTTCAGGTTTAATGGAGTGTTCACAAACTAATGATTAGTATTCATTATTAACACAAATGCATCTTATTTGAAATTTATTTTTTTAAATAACCTGTTATTAAAGTAAATAATTGAGTATTACGTTTTAATATAAAAGCTTGATCATACTGTGAATATTATACCCACCTTCATGAAATCTACTAGTTCTGTATTCTCATTTAGCAAGCTACTTTCCATAGTTTATTACGGTATTAAATATAGGCACAACTCCATAAAAAAATGCCTAAACTGAGGCTTTCAAGAGGATTTATGTTTTAATTTTTTTTTAATTATGTTAAATATAAAAGAAGATTATTCTCTACTAGAAGATCACAATATTTTTTAAGCTTAGGATTTGACAATAAAAAAACGGTAGCTCGCAAAATACATTTCATAGATTAAAAAAGTATCTAATAGCTTATATTCTTATTTATTACACTTTATTTTCCATATTATAAGTAAAATAACTCGAATAGAGTGTTTGTTTGTGTCTATATGTGTGAAAATTTCCCTTTTAACTTTTTTTAAAACTAAGGAATATCTATTAAATGTAACAGGGCCTAATTCATTTTATATTTTCTAAATTGAAAAATGACAAATGAATACCACGGTAATCGAACCCAGAACATTTGGCTTAGTAGAGCAATGGTCTCACCACTTAGCTATCGAGGAGTCGTCCCATGCTTAAGGTCATTCTTAACTCATATTTTAAGGCAGAGTCTGTGAGAGACGTGCGTAAAACGTCAACTTATATGAGTGACCAATTGTTAAGAACACGAGCTATCAGATAACGCAAGCAGCTTCGACTCTAGATGGCTTCTTGCTGCCAGTAGTGCAATGACAGCTGTATGAATGCACGTATCATGATGGATTAAATATCTCAATGGCTAAAACATTTGCGTATTAAGCCATAGGTCCAGGGTTCAATTCCCGTGTCCAGGTTTAATTTTTCAATTTAGAAAATATGATATTTAGAAGCAGTTATAACCGTAATTAACAATTACAATAGCTTGACTATTTAATCCATTTTAAATAATTTGCTACAATGGCTCATTGCGTTACTTTGGCAATTGGTCCTAACTTTCGCGTCAGCCTTTAAACTAATTATTAGGCCTACTCTTATAATATTAGTTGGGAGTATTTATTAAAATGGATGATTTTTTAATATTCTTAGTTTAGTTAGGTAGTGTTAAATTATTTATTTACATATCTGAACTACAATACTTACATAGATCACGTTTTATCGCTTTTTTCATATTCAATCTGATAAGCTCAGCTGTATCTCTTTTTTTTTAACTATTTGTATTTCCTATTAAGTGGGTTTAAAACTATTCTGGATTTCAAAACGTGATACATTTAACAATTCTATGCACGGATATCCTTTCTATCAGTTATTTCTCCCTGCCACTCCGACCCCACCCCCCAAACCTTTTTTAACCGTCCACCTCTGATGCGCGTCAGGTGAACGTACGCTCAATCAGACTGATCATAATTCATTCAGGGTGATAATCACCGTCACCCCTTTCCCTAATCACCCTTTACCCCCTACTCTAACAGTCTGATAGGTCCTATCCATTAATTTTCTCTTAATATTTTCAGAAGCTTTTAATTAAATATGGCCCGCTTTGGTGGCCACATGGTCTAAGGCGCTACTCTCGCAATAGACAAGACAGGGTGATAGATGAAGTCCTAAGAAGAGTTGGTGAGAAGAGAACCATTCTGGATGTGATTCTTCTGCGCGAAGCAAACTGGATCGGACACATCCTTAAGAGGAACTGTCTTCTGCACGACGTCATAGAAGGAAAGATTGAGGGAAAGAGGAGCTTAGGAAGAAGGATTCAAGTATTGGATTGACTTGAAGTAAAGAAGAAAATTCTGGAAACGGAAGGAGGAGGCAGAGGACAGGGCAAATTGGCGGTCTAAGTTCATTGACAAAAGGAATGGGCTTGTCGTAAGACAGAACACCTAATAATAAGTAATTAAATAGGTTTAAGAAATCTTTCAATATACCCTCCCCTCCAACCAACTATATCAATATAATACTTTTAATTAAGCAATAAAATTAATCATTTGCTAAAATAAAATTAATCTCTAATATATTAAAAGACCATGGTTTAAAAATAAGAAGGCATATACAGTTAAATTAGACTACGTCAGTTCCTCTTTTGAAAATCACCAATTTAGGGATGGAAGTTCGGTTATATTTTGTGATATATAACCTGTAACTTATTAAGTTTAATTTGCAATTAATTTAGTTACAAGTACAACACACTTTCATTGTTAATTATATAATAATATTTTTATCGTTCTCACTCCTGTAACTAGTTTTTCTTTAAAACGTTAAATAAACATACCAAATTATAATTCAAGACACTTCTTAATTTGTGCTTGCTTTGTTCGTTTGTTGATCTATTTACTCTGAACAAAGGACTAATGACTAAAGAATAGACCAGATTTCCAGGTGTGCGGGGTAAAAGAATAGGCCTGGGAAACAAACGCTAGAATGAATAGTTTGCGCAGGTACGCATAGTGAGGCAGGAGGTAGCTACGGTGGCGCCCTGCCGAGACAAGAGGGTACTAGAAGAGGAATAATTAATGTAAACTCGTGTGCTATAGGAGGGTTTTCTGTGGTATCAGTGTAGGACGGTGACAAGCGCCGTATCAATGGTCATTCAGTTCACGTAAAAGCTAGATACTTAACAAAAAAGCTTTATATAATAAGTAAACTTTATCATGATTTTCTTACGAATGAACGTTTGGAGCACCTTTTATAAAATTTATTATTATTATTTATTAATATTATTAGCACCGCGTCTTACTACCCGTTCGGGTAATACGCACTTACGCTAATGTGTAATGGTAGCGTGATTGTGAGATGAAATGGAGTACCTACAGTTTAACGTGGGATCCGAACCACGGTGGAGGCCTGGCATTCCTCACATTCAACAAGTTGTGATTAATACACGCCGGGACCGAGGATTGAACCCCGGACCCTTAGCACAGAAGTCTGACACCTTACCCCTAGACCACCAGGTCACCTTATAAAGTATAAACAAAATTTTACGTTCAACATTGATAACATTTATATTAATAGTTTTATTTTAAAGGTATTTATAATATTTATCACCAGCATTGACAGCTGCAGATAGCACGACTTGACGTATGAATACATGAATGTAGTATTGGTAACTTTTCTACCTGTCGGGTATGTTCATTTCTAAGAAAATTAAAGTATAAGGGTAGCTGTTAATATTATAGGACACGTTTTAAAACTTTAAAATTCAAAAAAACGAACATCCAAAAGTTATAACAATAAATGGAACAAATAAAGTATAGTTAATATATTCAAATTATTATACATAAACTCTATATCGGTGGGCAAGTGAGAAGGCATCAGATTAGTCTCATCTGGTTTACGGGGAATGCGGTCACGGTTCGAATCCAGGTTGGTTGTGCTGAGGGTATTTTTTTCCTAAGTGGTTTTCCACTTCACCCTCCACGCAAACGCTGGTATGCTTCCTATAAAATATACCTTGCTCACCATTAGCTTGGGGCGCACCCAACCGATTGTTATAGAAACTTTTAAATCAAATTAAATAAATTTACTGTTGATTAAATTATAGAGTATAGAGCTACGACCCACTTCGGTGACCGCATGGTCTAAAGCGCTACTCTCGCAATAGAATAAACTGTCGAAGACTGGGAAATCGGGGTTCGATCCTGGTTGGGTGTACTGAGGGTGGTTTTTCCTTAATGGTTTTCCCCTCTCTCTCCATGAAAATGCGGGTACACTTCCTATAAAAATCAACCTTCCTAAGGATGTCCTACTTGCGGCCGGAGCTTGAGTTGTGTTGTTTAGTCAAAATAATATGGCTTAGTAAGGAGGCCTGGCATTCCACACATTCACATACCCATCTTGTCAGAGGTGAAGGAAGGGTTTGGTAATCAGATAAATCTGTGCCTGGGATCCGAGGATTGAACTCCGGCCCCCCAGCACAGAAGTCTGATACGTTCCTCCTAGACCGCCAGGTCACCCTTCAGCCTTTATTCATGAACCAAAGAGTAATGTATGACTTGAGAACATTTCGGTGATTATTATTTTAGCTAATATACCTATTATAAGCTAAAAAGAGAGTTATTTACAGAACTTATATTATTTCAATAGTTTCCCAAAGTTCCCATAAAAATAACTCCAAAAAGCTTAGAGAATTATTTAGGCCTAATATTCATAAACATTTTTTAATTCCCCATTATCATAAATTTATTTATTGACTCCGGCCTTGATCAATCACAGCAAAATAGGAATTTATCTGGGTGTTTTTAAAAGAATGTGTTATACTACTTACATTGCAGATATCGTGCGTCAGCAACAATGTGGTGAAGTTCTTCGTATTCTGGCTCAAATTTTCATTGAGTATTGATTTTATTTTTGGTGAAAACGTCACAAAAATAAAGCACAGATGAAACTTAAAGTTTGATCAACAATATCATTGAATTATACACGGCTATTTCACACGTTTAGTCTGAAGTTGAATGAAAAAATATCAAGTTATACTCAAACAATGGCTGTATCCGAATAGTCCAAGGCTCTATTAATATGGTTATATTGGCAACTCTGCAAAGTTTGTGTTATGTTGGCTATCTTTCTTACTCCCTGTAACTGTATCTTAGTACTAGTCGTTCTTTAGTCTGATTACTGGTTAGGCGTCTATGTCATAAATTATATTAAATAAATACACTGTTTATACTATGTCAATGCGTGTGTGATTTCGTTTCATGGCCTATTAATCCTAATAGGCTCCCTAGTCGGACCCTTGAGTTTTATACTTGATGCCGTCTGGATCATTTTGCACTTCTCGCGCTGTTCATAACGAACTGCATCGAACTATTCGAACGGCAACAACCTTATTTAAAATGGCGGAAAATTTAAGTCAATGCTCTAGCAGACGAAACGATAATACTAAAACAATTGCCAATCAAACACCGCAACCGACACCACGAGAACAGTTGTAATGCTAAAAAACTTTATGTTTATAAATTCCCAAAGTCAAGTGAAATGTATACATCTGAATTAAGAATGGAAAATTTCTGGATCTTTAAGAAATTAGTAGAACGTTATATTATTATCCTTAAAGCTTCGTTAGTTTCGTCATGCATTTAAACACAGCACAACTTAGCAAGTTTATTTTATAAACAACTATTATTCTTAAAGTTCCAAAATGCACTATCATAAAGGTAATCAAACAAATTAACAAACGGTCTGATTGGCCAACAATGACTTGTAGCAAGCACTGAATTTATTATTATTTTAAGCATTAGAAAAATAAAATTCAATGAATACTAGCATAAAATAATAGAACAAGCTACAAGAACTTGACAGTTATATTTTATATTCACTAGAAATAGTAGATCATTATGATGTATCAAACAAAATAATCAAACACTTCAGCAAAACACTATTGTTGTATTATATATAATATTAAAAACCAGTAGGCCTACTCGAAAGTTATACATATAAGATGAAGTAGCTGCGCACGCCAACAAAACACTAAAACTATGGTTTTAGTATTAATAAACGGTAAATAGAGCAATACACTTAATTAAATTATTGAAAAGACCACCGAAAACATTTGACACGCACAGTACGCGACTAACTGGTGTATACTGAGGGAAGATAGCTTCGTGGTGAGTCGTGACGTCAGCAGTGACATCTTCAAAAAAAGTATTTCAACTGGCGCTACCTACCTGACGACTTTTTATAGTGAATCTTTTACAGTGATAGCATATAGGGAGATAATTTAATTTGAGAAGGGGGAGGGGGGATTCAAAATCATAAATTAATGACATGGTGTTAAGACTTACTATTAAACCTTAAGAAATAAGAACATTGTTATTTTATACAGTAGCGGTGGAACTTTATTTGTATAAGAGGGGGAGTAACAAAGTATTTCTGGGAAATTCTACTCTTCTACCCTCCTCCCTCTGCCCCCCTCCCCAGTTAGTGTTAAAAAATTGGATGCTCCTAGAAACTATTTAAATGGTCCTCGTTTGGAGAAGTTTAGAAAAATATAACTTACTCTTTTAAAAGCTATTTACAATACACCCTCTATACATTTTGAAATTTGGATACTTCTAGAGGCTATTTGGAGTAGTCCTCCTTTATCAAATTTTTGAAAATTGGATTCTTCTAAAATCAATTTCAAGAAGTGCTCGCTAGAAATTTTTATAAATTAAATTCACTAGAATCTATTTTAAGTTATCATCACCCAATTTTTTAAAAATTTGAAATGCTCTAGAAGCTATTTTAAGTAGTTTTACAGCAACAATTTTTTTTTAAATTGGATGTCCTAAGAAGTAATTTAGAGTGATAATCAGCTGGCATTTTTCTTTTGAGCTACTGTCTTTAAAAGCTATTTGGAGTGGTCCTTCCCTGACAAATTTTTGAAAATTAAACACCTCTTTAAGTTATTTGAAGTTTGATACAAGGCCATTTTTAAGTGTCATGTTAAAATATTTTGAGAGTCTCGTACAAACATAATATTGAGATTTTTAAACTATATAATATATTATATTATAAATAAACATAGGTTCAATCAGGATATTTTAAAGGTAGTTTTAATATTGCTCTTCAATATCAAAAGTTGAGTTAATTTTGTTTGAGCTATCGGTATAATTCTATGTTTAAAAAGTGAACCTCAAAAATTATAATACAAAATGGATCGGTGTAGAAAGAATATTTCTTCAAACAAGAAAAATACAACAATGACAAAAGCTCACTATTTATCAACCATCTGTCAAAAAATTGACACCATCTATCAAATATGACAGCTACACAACACATGGCTTGTGATATGAGTGCCTTAAAATAAATCTAATAACTTTTTTGAACCCCCAAATAAGGTAGCCAAACTGCTTTCAAAAGATGAGTTGGTGTAATAATAATTGTTGATTTGAAAATCCACTGTTCGAACCTTAACTAGCGGCAATTGTTTGTTTTATCACACCAAAAGTTTGCTTTTTTTTTTAATTGACACTTCTTGTCTGATCTATTTGAATCTGATAATTTTTTATCAACTTTTATTTGCACCACGTGTTACCATCCACCAAGATTATAAATGTTAGGCCTATTTAGTCTGGTATGATCTATTTGAATCTGATAATTTTTTATCAACTTTTATTTGCGCCACGTGTTACCATCCACCAAGATTATAAATGTTAGGCCTATTTAGTCTGGTTTGCCAATGACGGTAAGTTCGAAGTTCGAATCCCGGCTGAGTGTAGAACTACTGAGGTTGCTTCTTTTCCTACGTTGTTTTCCACTCTCCCTCCCCGCAAATACGTGTATATTTCCTGTAAACTCTACCTTCCTGAAACCTATTACTTAAGTTAAATTTATATATATGTGTGCATGACACAAACAGATACCAAGACGCAATGAAAAAAAAAGTTCACTTATGAGGTAGGGAGGAAGAAGGTATAATTTAGCGGGAAATATACCCACATTATTGTGAAGGGACCCGCCTCGTTGGCGTAGTTGGCTAACGCGCTAGTCGTGTTGAGCTCGACCACCGAGGACGGGGAGATCAAGGTTCGAATCTCGGTCGGGTGAACTGGGGGTGGTTTTTCCTAAATGGTTTTCCACTCTTCCTCCACGCTAATGTGGGTTCACTTCTTCCAAATTCAACCCTCCCAATTCCCAATCCATTAGCGTAATTAGTACTTAAGCGTATAACCCGAATGGGTAGTAAGACGCGGTGTTAAATATTATTATTATTATTATTATTATTATTGTGAAGGGAGGTGTGGAAAATCATTTAAGAAAACCACCCTCAACACACCTGGCTGGTGTCAAGCCAAGACCTCCCTTTCACCGGCAAGTCAAACTATACGACTTTGCCGTTTAGTCTGTGCACCCAACGATGAGGATATAATGCGTTTGTCCTTGTCCTGAATTATCTTCGTGACTAGTAGTAAGTACCCCGGGCTGAGGAGTATTGGGAAAACCCCATCAAAGGGGACGCCTCGGTATGCGAGAAATAGCCTCATGAACACAATATTTAACTATACGGTGCGTTATTTCAAAATATGGTTCACGCCAAAAAATAAAGTTGAAAGATTTCCGACAGGGTTCTTCTTCCTTGGCAACCCTAAAATTTGAGTTTTATTAATATAACATTAGCTCATTTTCACTCGACTTTTTAAGCATATTTGCGTAGCTATGAGACTAGGCTTGATGAAAAAGGACTCTAGATTTAACCTTCCCCCAACAAATACAATAGTTTTTTTATAGGCTCACAACATACATTTTTTAAGATATTTGAGAACTAGCAGCGAGTTTCCTCTTTACCTTGAGATAAGAAGTTTCATAGTTTTCTTTCCCCTCTTTCTCATTTACGTGACTAAGGTTGGTTGTAGGTGAAGGGCAAAAGGGAGTGTAAGCTCAGCCAGAATAGTGGAGTAGTCCCATAAAACGGCACAGACCAATGTATTTTATGCCATATGGCCTGACCTCGATTGAGACTTTCTCGCTGACTGAGGCGGCCGCTCCCAGGTTAATTGGGTCGGAAGTCAAATAGCGCATTAAGTAAAATATTTTGTGCTAAGATATCTGTCCAAAAACTTTTTTCGAACTATGAATCCATCTTTAAATGGGATTCTTAAATAAAATGTTGCTCAGTCGGTAGCGTGTCTGTTTACCTTGTTAGGATCCCACGTTCGATACCCTGACATGGCAAAAAAAAAAAGTATCATTGTTGGAATTGGGGATTCCCTGTTCGCAGTGATGGATCGATGTCCGGGTGACTGAGTGAAGTTTCTGGTCTAATAATGATCAGGTTTTATGCCACGTGTGGATAATTATAATCCATTGTTTCAAAAAATGCATGCTGATTAATGATACCTACCGATTAAAAAAGGAAACTTTTTTATTTTAGCGTCATAATAGCTGTTCGGTTACACACCTATATAATAATTTGGCTAAATTGTTAGTAAGGTTGAATTTAAAGTAAATGTAACCGCATTTATGTGGAGATAGAGTGGAAAACCATTTAGGAAAAACCACCCCTAAGAATACCAGGCCGGGATTTGAATCCCGATATTCCTCTTCATAGGCAGACTAGTCTATTGCGTGAGTGACGCCCTAGACAATTTGATCACCGAAGCAGGTTAGAGAAAACCAAACGTAACATTATATCAGTATTTTTGCTGTTTTTATGGACAAAACATTAATTTTGGTCAAAATAAATCGAAGATTGCTTCTATACAAACATAGAGCTTAATTTTCTTCACATGGTGATATCAACAGTTGTTAAATATCTAAAATATCAAAAAAAAGTAGAAAAACATAGTGCCCCTGTTGGGGTTTTGGAGGGAGGCGGAACCACATTGACTTTAAGTGTTCCCCCTTGGTAGCTACGTCCTTGATTTCCTTGTTGAATGTGGCCCATCCCCCCCGATTGTTCTTATTCAACCATACAAAACCGCCCCCTATAATCCCAACCTTAGTTGAACATTCATCACCATTCATCACAATGAATCATTATTTATCATAGAAGACGTCTGAGTGTCAGCGCACTGCGAATATTCAACCTACTATATCACTCATCTTGTGAACAGGCACGGCCGTAACCAAAATTATGTTTCAGTCCAATTTGCCTTTTAGAAAAGGCAAAAAGAAAAAGACAATGCTCTCAATTTTGAATTTTTTTTTTTTAGATATTTATGTTCACTTTCTGAACCAAATGATTATATCAGTACACAATAATTTCTATGAGCGAGAGCGAAATGCCCTACCAGTTTTGCCGGGATAGGTATTTTACATACCACAATCGACATAGGACCGACGACGGCCTTACTTACCCTCCGAAGGAAGTTGTGTCATCTCTTAAGAAAAATCCGTCGAACCCGGCTGGTTTATTATATAATAGTGTTAATGTAATTTTACAATATTATTGATCATATATTACAAAAAAATGACATCCGCAGCTCACATGACTGGACGTATGAATACGCAAAAGTAAATCTAGTAACTTTTCTAGCTGTTAGATAAGGCTCTCCCTATTAAAAGTGGAATCTACCTGCAGTGGCTCATGGGTGGAGAGATTTCTTTTGTGTTAGACATGATATGTATTTAAAATGCTTAACAATTTACAAGACTCCGAAACGCAGCTAGCATATTGATTCAGGTGTAAAATTACCACTACTGCACCTGGCTGAGATTCGAACCTCAACCTCTTCGTCACGGCAAACCCAGTATGCTGCGATCCAAAAGTCAAAGGCCTATGAGGTAAAGTAAATGCTTATCAATTGTTACCATATTGACCGGAAAATAAGCCGCACTCCCCCCCGCCCCCAAAAAAAATTCTTTATAAAAACCTTCGAATAGTTTTTNCCCGCCCCCCAAAAAAATTCTTTATAAAAACCTTCGAATAGTTTTTAATCGCATCCTTGGATAATGCGTAAAAAATGTGTTAACTTTGAGGACTGAAGATATATTATAACGAAATAGTTTATAATCGCCATAACAAATGGTGCTCTTTACCGCGTGAACAGGTTGAATTTATGGGACTAGGCTCCAAAACTAATCTATTTTTTTTATGTGTAACTCTTTTTTTTAACATCATAACTGTATCGTCGCTTCTCCTATTTAATAGAAGAAGAAACGAATACATTAACAAAATATATTTAAAGGAGAATGGGAAGGAACAAGCATAAGATAAATATTCAAGTTTAACAAATCAGTTTATTTAAATTTAAACAAGTCAATTGAATTACATAAGGTTTAAATAGATCTTCGATTAAACAGTCCTTTGTTAATTAAGATAAATTAAATCAGTTACCATAGACGTATACATCCCATTATGGAAGGATTGAAGTAAACACCTAGGTAACTAGGAATCAACAGAAGTAAGGCTGAGTCTATTGTTGGGTCTAGTAACTCTTCTAATTAGAACTAACGCACATTCTGCTACAAAGGTGCGTCTGCCTCAACACAGCGTCAATATAAATAGCAAGCAAATATTAATTTAAGGTTATGCTACAATACATAACAACTATCCAGCCTAGCTATTACTAGACTTAGACCTGAAAGGTATATACATGAATTATATTTGAATAATAGTTAATGATATCAAATTCTACTAAGTCCTAATTTTAAAGAGTTACTACGATGGTATTTAAATAAGCTAGCTAGCATGAGTTAACTCCATAGAGAGTTAAAAAACACAAAGATTAATTTTCTAGAAGAGGAACTATCATTTTACAAATAGTAAATGGTGAGCTACCAGGAATCTAGGCTGTAAAGATACTATGACCAGTCTATTCCTAATTAGTACTGCCTGGACATTCGATAGTATATTTATACTTCCGCCCTATCTTGGGCATACTATAACTAGTGCAAACAATAACTGTATTAACTAATAAAAACGGCGCCTGAAGTGGGGCTGGAGACTATGCACTATCCCCGCGGGCCACTACTAAGAACTAGTAGTGCTCCCACAGGTTGCACACCGTAAAAAGGTACACTCAAGAGAAATAATAGGAACTGGTATCAGTCACTGACCCAATTAGGTCATTTAACAAAGCGTTTGATAACCGGATTTCCACCATTAACTAATCCTAAGCATGGACATACAGTTTAGGGAGTCATGTCTTTTCCCTATAATATAGCACTATGTCTTATGGACATAGAAAAATAAGTCAGAATAACTGACATAAAAACTATGTCTTAACGGCATAGTAAAAGGTTACTAAGTCTCTAACGTTCTTTCCTAATACAAAACTCATAGTGACTGCCGTAGCTACTTCTGTGACGTGGAGGTGATACCGACGCCTCACACATCGTGAGCACCAGTTGCTTTGTCCGCCGATGTAGGATGACGTCCAAGAAGTTCCTCCGTCGAAATGATACCATAGAATACAAAATGGTAAGCGAGGAATAACTATTATCTACAAACAGGACTGATGTCTTCGGGGAGGGTTTCCACCCGGACAAAAAGAGGGGAGGTGTAGTTGCACAATTGCGCCGAATGAAAACTAGCGCTCGTAGACGGCGCGGAGGGCAGAGAGAAACAGCTCTGCCATTTCATCTAAGTGTGGCCTGTGAGTAAGATGTCGTTATGCTGATCCTCCAGGAACAGTCAGCTGGGGCACTTTCCTAAAGTTTGGGCGTTTCCGGGCAACATGATTTCGCCGTGAGTTAATATCTGCCACATATTATTAGAATATATTAGTTCTTGTATTCATCGTGTTAATCATATATATGGAATTCTGAGTGTGCGTGTTAAACGGGACGTTTACACGTTACTTAACTTAAACAAAAATTAACTAAGATATGATTCGATAATTTTATTTGAAATTCGTGAATGATAAATATTTTCTTCGATTCGAGCTCAAAAAACCTGCTTCGCAGATGTTTACGGTTTAACCTTCTAATTCTGTGCCCAATAAGTAGGCCTGTGAACTCTACCCCCCTCCCCTCCGCCCACCATAAATCTCCTATATCCTAGTTCTGCAAGATGTAGTACCATATTTACACCACTGGCAGTGGGTATTTGTTTCAGAGGGGCCACGAACATTACATATAAAGCGTTATCAAGACTCCAGCTATAGTGCGCGTACAATACATATATTTTTCACCTCATCTTAATACCAATTTAACCCGCCTCGGTGGCGCAGTTAGCTAACGCGCTAGTTTCATGTTGAGTTTGACTGCCGAGGACGGGAAGCTCGAGGTTCGAATCTCGGTCGGTTGAACTGGAGGTGGTTTTTCCTAAATGGTTTTCACTCTCCCTACACGTAAATGCGCGTTCACTTACTCTAAATTCAACCTTCCAAATTCATAACCCATTAGCGTAATTATAGTACCTAAGCGTATAATATGAATGGGTAGTAAGACGCGGTGCTATAAAAACAAACCTATTTGGGCTATATATATACGTTGATTTCGTTGAGGAATGAGAAAGTTAGGATTGTAGAATAAATCTACCCCAAATTTCATGGCGGGCGAGTGGAAAATAATTTAGGGAAAAACAACCATCGGTACACCTAACTGGGATTCGAACTAAGATCTTCCCGTTCCTGGCAATCCAGTCTAAAACAAGAGCCACGCGTTGGACTATACGACCACGAATGCGGGTTACAATACACATACACTGTGACCAAGATATCAGCTATATAGCGCAAACGAATATAAAGCATAACAAAAACGTCAGCTAGATTGTGCCTACGATACACTTAGATGCGTGCGACAAAAGGAAAAACGGACAGCTTTAAATTCTTGACACGTTTTAATTGTTAAAAAGAATAAAAGGACAAACCTTTCTTAGAAACTGCTCAAACAATTAAAACTTTATAGGTTCATTTGTGTTTGCATTTTACTGGCAGCCACGTGTACTTAAAAGAAAAACTTTAAAAAACATTTAAAAGGAGACGTGTTCCTATTAATTGTGTATTTTTTTATTAAAAATCGATCCAAGTTTTAATTTTCATCATAACCCGTTTCATCAAATTTTTTAGAACCGTGTCTTACTACCCGTCCGGGCTATGTATTAATTACACTAATATGTTAGGGATTATAAAGGTTGAATTTAGACGAAGTATACCTGCATTTGCGTGGTGGGAGAGTGGAAAACCATTTAAGAAAAACCTTAGTACATCCAACCGGAATCGAACCCCGATATCCCCGTCTTCGGCAGTCTAGTCTATTGCGAGAGTAGCGCTTTAGACCATGCAGCCACCAAAGCAGTTTTATTTCCCACAATATTTTAAGTCACTTTTTTTTTTTAATATTCCAAACAATTTTAAAATTGATATTCAATACAACACGCATCGGTGGGCACGCGGACTAAATTCCAAGTTCATCTGGTTTGTTTTGCCAACGACAGAGAGGATGGGGTTAAACTCTTGTCCGGTGTACCAAAGAAGTATTTTTTATTAAATGGTTTCTCGCTCCCCCTTTACTCAAATACGGGCACGTTTTCCCTAAATTCTACCTTCCTAACCCTACTTCAATATGCACTTTCTTGCTTTAGTGGTCGCATCGTCAAAAGGTGCTACTCTCGCAACAGATTAGGCTTACAACTATCGGGGAGATTGTAGTTCGATCCCGGTCAAGGGCACTGATAGTTTTTCCTAAATGGTTTCCCTGTTGTATTGACAAATGCAGGTACACTTCTTAATTCTTCAGCCTTCTTCCTTCCTAGATCATTAGCGTAGTTAGTTCATAAGAGTACAACTAATGGGTCTTTCTTAAATAATTATTTAGGCCTCCTATATGCACCTATCATTTGTCCTTCCATTAATTTGTGTCTAAAAAGATATATATTTTTATAATGATATTATATATTAGTTTTAAGATCTTCATAAACACAGCTGTTTTTTTTTATAAATTACTGCTACTTTCAAAAATTGTTTAGTAAGTTACTTACACTGGTGGACATGCGGTCAAAGATCTTAGGTTCGTAATACGCTGTATTAATGATGCTGATGAGGTCGAGGTTTGTAATAAACTGGATTGATGGTCATGAGGTCGAGGTTAGCAATAAGTTGTATTGATGGTGATGAGGTCGGGGTTAGCAATAAGCTGTATTGATGGTGATGAGGTCGGGGTTAGCAATAAGCTGTATTGATGATGAGGTCGAGGTTAGCAATAATCTGTATTGATGGTGATGAGGTCGAGGTTAGCAATAAGCTGTATTGATGGTGATGAGGTCGAGGTTAGCAATAAGCTGTATTGATGGTGATGAGGTCGAGGTTTGTAATAAACTGGATTGATGGTCATGAGGTCAAGGTTAGCAATAAGCTGTATTGATAGGCGATGAGGTGGAGGTTAGCAATAAACTGGATCGATGGTGATGAGGTCGAGGTTAGCAATAAGCTGTATTGATGGTAATGAGGTCAAGGTACGCAATAAGCTGTATTGATGGTGATGAGGTCGAGGTTTGTAATAGACTGGATCGATGGTCATGAGGTCAAGGTTAGCAATAAGCTGTATTGATGGTGATGAGGTCAAGGTTCGCAATAAGCTGAATTAATGGTGATGAGGTCGAGGTTTGTAATAAACTGGATTGATGGTGATGAGGTTGAGGTTAGCAATAAGCTGTATTGATGGTGATGAGGTCAAGGTTTGTAATATTATTACTATTAATAATAATAATAATAATAAATAATAATAGTACGTCTTACTACCCGTTCGGGTTGTACACACTTACGCTAATGAGTAATGGTAGGGTGATTGTGAGATGAAATGGAGGACCTACAGTTTAACGTGGGATCCGAACATACGGTGGAGGCCTGGCATTCCACACATTCACAAGTTGTGTTTAATACACGTCTTTTCAGAGGTGAAGGAAGGGTTTGGTAATCAGCTAAATCTGTTCCAAGACCTAGGATTGAGCCCCGGACCCCAGCAGAGAGGTCTGACACCTTACCCCTAGACTGCCAGATCACCGGGTTTGTAATAAACTGGATTGATGGTGATGAGATAGAGGTTCACAATAATCTTAAAAATGGTGCTGATGAGGTAGATGTTATATTTGAAATATTATGAAATGATAAATTTATTTCAATACAAGATTTGTGCACAATGCTTTTCTGTGAATCCATTTTAAAATGGTCAAAAATTACCTTTTCAATGCAGTTTTTTTTATCCAAATATCATTTAATATTTTAACAATGTTCAGTATTAGGAACTTCTATCAACTCCTTATATTTATTAATGTTTAATCAGAAATTATCCAAGTGCAATAGTATCCGTGTAAATTTACTATCTCTAGCCGACTGTATCACAGAGTTGATTGGCATGTAATGCACGCTCTTAATACAAATAAATAGCAAAGTTCCCTATGCTATTATAAGTTTATAAACACCCCCCAAAGCGATGAAAATGAAATTGTGCTTCTAGAATGGGGAAACTATTTTATAATTTTCCCTAGAGACTAAACCACATTTAGTAGCAAATTTAATTTTTCCTAGTCATCATCACTACCTTTAGATTTCTGCCTCTTTCCCACTACTTAAGGTGTACCACTATTAACCTCAGATGGAAGTTAGTCTCAACGAGTTTCTGTTAAGTGGTTGAGACAGGTGAGAGGGCAGTTGTAGTAAAACAGGAGGAATGAGGGGGTGGCTAGTAATTGAGAAGATTAATAGGAAGGCTATTCAGGCATTTACCATCTTTCCCTTTTTAACTAAAAACATTTACCTATTTTAACTTTAAATTTGTGATAAAATACACTAACCAAAGTCAAATATTTAAATCAAATCTTAATCATACTAGTTGTTCTTATATACTAAGGTCTACAGTAAGAACTATTTTATATACAAATAAATGATACATTACAGATGAGTTTAACAAAAAAAATTAAAAACTAGTACTTTAAAAAAAAGATATGTGTATTACAAATATGTAATCAGAGGAGGTTTTCCTTTCCAAAAAAATGTTAAGTTACTTTTAGTTTTGACTTTGTAGAGATTATTTTGTGTATTGTGTGCATTAAAATTATTTTTTAAATCTAGTTTCAATCCAGTTATAAAATGAAAGAAAAGAATTGTTACCTCTCTCTTTTTTTTAGCACCGCTTCTTGCTACCCATTCAGGTTTATACGCCTATGTGCTAATCACACTATTGAGTTAGGGATTAGGAAGGTTGAATTTAGAGGAAGTGTATTCACATTTGTGTGGACAGAGAAAGTGTTGAGCCATTTAGGGAAAACCACCCTCAGTACACTTGACCGGGATCAAACTCTGATATCCCCGTTTTAAGCACTCTCGCATATTGTGAGAGTTACAGGGCTCATACTCCACATTTACGCCTATTTTAGGGACTTTAGGGTACTTTCAGGTCAAAAAAAAAAAAGACCAAAATATGAACCTCATAAAAACTATGGGAACAACATAAACATCACTCAAAAGATGGTGTTTATTTTTTAAATCCCTAACACTAAGCCAATAAAGGTAAAAAAATGTATCTCTTTTTAATATGAACCCTAAGTTACCCACCTCAGTGGCCAAGTTATCTAACGCGCTAGTTTTGTGTTGAGCGAGACTGCCAAGGATAGGGAGTTCGAGGTTCGAATCTCACTCGGGTGAATTGGGGGTGTTTTTCCCTAAATAGTTTTCCTCTCCCCCTCCAAGCAAATGTGGGTTCACTTCCTCTAAATTCAACCTTCCCAATTCCTAACCTATTATCGTAATTAGTACTTAAGCATATAACCCAAACAGGTGCTAAAACTAATTAATAAAATTAATCAACCCTAAGTTCAATTTTTTGCTTCTCTTTTAACTTTAACTCAACTTTTTAGTTCATTAAATATTTTAGCCATATTAAACAACCAAAAATAAGGATTTTGACATTTGACCCCGGATGGAGTATGGCTACTTAATATATAGTGTACTTCTACACCTCCACTTAAAATTAATTTTAATATATACCTTAAATATTACGTGTCACATTTTAACTTTAGCTAGAAGTTAATTTCTCCTTTTACTACTTTACTTTCTTGGCAGAACTCACAAAAAATGAAGTTAATTATTAGAGAAGATGCTTTTTTTCTAATCTATTTGCCTTGTATGTATGTATCTTTCCTGGCCTTATCTCAGAGTTTTAAAACAATATATCCTTCCAATAGTTCATGAACTACCTGTGTAGCGTTTAATGCTATTAAGCTACAAGAAGAAACTAAGTCCACAACTAAACAAGAACGAAACAAAACAAGTGTAGGCTTACCACCGCCCGATTATACTGTGTTGTGGCAGCACGTCTCCAATCACACCTCCGCGCACAATAAACTGTGTTCTAAGACTGACTGAGTCGAGCTTGAGGCACCAGGCGTCGCGGGGAATGCCGGGAAAATGCGTGACGTATGTGCTAGAAAGAAACTCATGTTCTGTGGAAAGTTTTGGTCGAGATGCTTCTCCATCAATCCAGTGCCATCGAGTCGTTATCTCTCTCTCTCTCTCTGTCATGTGATGTCTTTTCCTTTGTTTTTGCTTCCCCCTCATCCCCTCTCTGAGCGAGTAAACGAGCGTATATATTGACGTGAGAGCTCAAGAACGTCACTCTTGTCTTGATTTACTCCAAGAACACATCTAGGTGTTCAGTATTAGAAAAGGTAAAAAATTCCCTTTTGGACCATGTAAACCAAAATTCTATTTCGGCCTAAACTTAATATTTTAAAAATATTCAATTCAGTTAAAATGGAACTTAGAATGTTTATGGTTGTTTGGCAAGCGTAAAGACCGTCTTTTGGGTCGCGTTCAGTAAATTGTTGTTATAAAATGGAACGAAATGATATTTTTTTTTAAATGCAGAATGTATAGTCTGTTGGACTTGAGAACATTTTCAAACTCTAATACTTTGTTGTTTTTTCTTTGTTGTTGAGATAGATAGATAACTTAGACTTGGGAACTTTTAATGCCAAACACTAATACTTTAAAGTCATTCTTTGTTGTTGCACGAGACGTCTATTCTTTTGAGACAGATTGAAAACTTAATGGATTATCAAAAGTTTCAGATATATTTGTCCCCGTTTGGATAATTTGTGTAATGATCAAACTTTAATTTCCTAATATTAAATCTTTGTTACTATACTAGTTCAAGAGTTGAGTTTAATATATTTTTATCCCCTTTTGGATAATTTATGTAATTATCGAACTTTGACTTTCTAATGTTAAATTTTTGTTACTATACTAGTTGAAGAGTTTAATATATTTTTATCCCCTTTTGGGTAATTTTTGTAATTACCAAAAACTTTAACTTTCTAATATTGTAGTTTTATGGCTATACAAGTTGAGAATTTATAGTTAAATTTATATTTTTGAAAACTTAAATCATTGTTGAATGTTTACAATATATATATTTATTCACTTTTGGCAACACATTGTGATATCAAATTTTTAATGCTTTTGCAGGCTTTACCTATTGTTATAAAATTTGAGGCATCGGCGTTACGATGGATAGCAAATTTTGGATTGTTAACTAATTCTAATAATTTTCATGTATATTTATTTTTCCCTTTTGGGACCATATCCTAATATCTTATTTATATATTAATAAATAACCAAAAATATTGATGCCTTTTTTTTGTATCATAATGTTGACCTCTGAGAATTTCTTCAAACTCTTGTTTGTCATAAGAAATTCTGTTGAGTGGGTTCGGGATAACAGAACACAATGAACCATTATGGCCCATTTGTTTTGTATAGTCCTTCGGCTCCTCTGCAAATTTATGTTCCTTTTTTTTTACTTGTAAATTGTTGCACACCGACCTTAGTTTCTGGGGTAAATTAAGGAGGTGCGCTACATTTTCTGCGCCACTCTGCTCTTTCAGAGTGAGCCTGATAAGGACTTAATCCTGATGCTATTTTGTCTTTGGATATTATTTACTCTTGTGTCTAATATAAACAATATTTTTTTCATGAACTCATCTCCTGCCATGGACTCCGCCACTGGTACAAGTCAAATCACTTCTAGATCCGAGATCTACACTCTCAAAGCGGAAGAACTCATGGCTGAGCTCAACCTTAGGAATATCCTGCACCCTCCCGGCGCCACCGTAGGCCAGTTGCGAGCTCTCCTATCTCAACAGTTTAGTTCCCCGCGACGCCTGGCGCCTCAAGCTCAACTCAGTCAGTCTTAGAACACAGTTTATTGTGCGCGGAGGTGTGATTGGAGACGTGCTGCCACAACACAGTATAATCGGGCGGTGGTAAGCCTACACTTGTTTTGTTTCGTTCTTGTTTAGTTGTGGACTTAGTTTCTTCTTGTAGCTTAATAGCATTAAATGCTACACCTGCAGTTCTTCAAAGCCTTTTCTTTTCAGCGCAGATGTGATATATGATGTTTGCTCAAGGAATTTGTCGGCTGCACTCTTTTTCTGGACTTTTCTTTTCATAGTAAAATCTGTCTTCATATCATCAAAAACCTTCTTTACTTCACTTTCTACTTTTTATGATTTCTTCTTTTGCCTTATCTCATCTTCTTTAAGTCTCTTTACTCTTAGCTTGGTTTCCTCTAAATACTTATGATACTTATTGCATTTCTTCTATAAGCAATGAGCTTTTGCTATTGGAGCACTAGCAGGTTTAACGCCATAAGACTTCAAAGCGTCTGTCTATATGACATTTAATCATACATTCAGAGCCAGGCCCAGATTAAGGCATGTGCCAAGTGTTCCACCATCCTGGCAAATAAATAACTTTAACTTCTCTTTGTTATTTTGTGAAATTATATTTCAATATTTTTATGTTTTTTCATAACATTTATCTCAAACTAATATATAAATCTCTTAATCAAAGGGCGCTGGTACTCTGGTTTTAAGTGAAGTCCGACAGTCCGTGCTTGAAAACTAGCGCAACCTTTGCTTTTGGCAAACCGAAAATACTACATATCTGCCAATAGTATAGTTGACTTTCGACAGAAAAATAAATAGTGATTTTCTATTGACAATTTCTGAGGTAAAACAATAAAGTTATTTATATTGAAGAATTAACCGAACGCGACATGAGAGAAATACAAAAAAAAGTTTTTAATAATAAAATACTTTTTACTATACTAATACTAGGTTTTACTATTTTTATCTGCAGACAGGCGGTCTACATAAAATGCAATTGCAATGGAATAGTCTATACTTATATAATGCCAAGTATTGTTATATTATTAGCTATTAATTTATAGCAAACCCCTACTATAATCCACTCGGTATATATTAGACTGTATAGTTTAATAGTTACTATGGTACTAATAATTAATATGTTAATAACAAAACTCATGGTGTTCACCACAATTGCTAAACATTTGCAAAAAAAAGTTTTGTCTTTAAATAAAATTATCCATGTATGATGTGTAAGTTTCATTATAATTCATTGGGGAACTAACTTCTAAGGGCCCCTAGATCTACTTGGCACAGGGCCCCCAAAAGTGTTAACCCGGGCCTGTTCAAAGCTCTTTCTTTCATAACAGCAGTCTGCTCTGTAATCACATGTACATATGTTGAAAAGCCTCTTTCAACATCACCATTACCATGCGACAATGAAAGAAAGGCTTTAAATACTTTTGTTGTTTCTTGTATTGTGTTATTTATTATATCATTTAATTCAAAAACTTCTTTCTGAACTGTTTCAAGGTCTCCTTCATCGATTCCTACGAGTCTTTCCGCTCTAATCATCTTCCTCTCATCCATCAGGAAGTCTATTTGGACATCAAAATTCATCTTCATTCTTACCAATTTTAGAAGTTATGCTTGATTGCTGGTAGTTTTGTGAAATATTCGACATTTATAAATAGAAAGAACAATCTAAGCCCTTTAAGAACCTTAAAGTCTCGAGATTGAAAAAAAACACAAAAAGGGGTTAAGAGAGAGACCTACAGGAAAGAAAAATGGTACAACTACCACAAGAAATGGAAGAAGTCCCAACCAAAGGGGGAAAACTCTAACACAAAAAAATAAATAACAAGGGCAAAAGGGGCCTTGAAGAGGCCTTTGTCAGACCTAGGACAAAAGATTGAAAACTATTTTTAAAGACATCTAGCCTGAATTGCTGGAACTTGCCTAATTAATTACACTAAAAATCATATAAATTAACATATATTATTCAAGAAATTTCAAGAAATTTCATATACTAATTTGTAGGTACTTTGGATTAAATTAAAGGGGCTTTTAGGGACTTTGTTTCGGTTTAGAGACCATAGGAACCCAGTATGAGCCCTGATTAGTAGCGTCTTAGACCATGCGGCCACCGAAGTGTGTTAGCTCTTGTTGAGTGTGCTATTATAAGCTTTTATGTCATATGCACAAAAATCTGTGATTAGTATAGTATTTTCTAAAATCCAAACTATCGGCTAGAGCTAAAATATTAGTAGATAACTTATAAGGTAAGATTAATTTATGTATTATTTCAACCTCTTAATTCTTGATAATGACAGTTACGCCGGTGCTAGGAGCCATTCCATAGCTACCACAAAATGTTTACCAGTACACCTGAATCACAAAGAAAGAAAAAATATTGACTTTATAATCTACAAAAGATGCAAAACAAGAGCTATCGGCTAGTTGATGTAAAACAAAAGTTTTGAAACTTTTAATGGCAGGAGATATAATCTTTTATTAAGGATTACATTTTTTGATTATAAACATGTTAACCTTATATTAAAAATATAAATTTTTGTAAATACTTCATTGGATAACTATAACATTATAAACATGTGCATAAAATACATTAGTCATCAGCTTACATTGCACACGTAATATTACCCTTAAAAAAATTATGTATAAAAATGGTGTCCACATATTTTGTGTTCTAAGACTGAATGAAATGACTAAAAAATTGCTCTGTATTGGAAATTTAGGAACTAAAGAGAATACAATAGAGGTTTATTCCAATTTCTCTATTATTTGTTAAAAAATTGTAAAATGGCCTTAGGAATTAAATTCTACACTCCATACATCCTGAAAGGTTTTATATATATATATATATATAAAAAAAGCCTACCTCCAGTTGTTACACTATGGTGCATTTTATAATAAAGAGCCATTCTGTAATCAGTCAAGGTAAAATTGCTACCTTTCAGATAAAATGGAGTGTACAACAAATAAATGCAAACGCAACGTGCTTCACAAATTTTTAGCGATATTCCGTAGAAATTCTCTAGTATCATTTTTCAAGCTTTATTAATAACACAAACTTATCAAAAGATATCATAATACTATTAATGGAACCAGCTACACCCAAAATAAGTCTAAAGTGAAATAAAATGTGTGTTAATTTCATATAAATGTACAGAGTTTCTCAGACATCACCAATATTGTTTTTTGGTCCCAGTGTTGTTTAAATAACGTTCTCATTATTTGTGCTTAAAATGATCACATTAGATTATTTAGTCTATTTTAACAATCACTTTTAATATTATAATAAAATTAATTATTGCTTAATGGTTTGTTAAAGTGTAATAAAGATAGTGTGGAAACTTTACATGTCTACAGTTACACATGGTTTTAATTTTTGGAAATATTCCTTTTCCATATAAAGAAACACAATAAAACATATATCTTTCTGTGTGTTTTATTCTCTCTTTATGTGAAAAAAGAAAATATTTCCAAAAATTAAAATAATGTGTAACAGCAGAAGTTTAAAAAGTTTAAGAAGATATGAGGAGAAAAGTTTGTTTGTTCCTATTTAGGCCTAACCTAGCTACCCTTTCAGGTTTGCTTCCTTCATTATCAATTATTTTACATTACTGTATAGTGTGTTTCTACACTGTCTTTATTTTTATATTGTAAAAAACTCAGTACTGATGACTTACTGTATAAGACAGTAATATCATAAAGCGGTTAATACTCATCTTGATCCATTTATATGAATTCAATCATTCTTTACTTAATTACTTTTCTTTCTTTTATCTTTTGATTGAGCTTTTTTTTTCTCTCTCTCTCAAGTTGCATTGAGTGATTTCACAACCCCTTTTCTCTTGATAAAATGAAACCAAGGTCAAGGTATTAGATGGCAGGAGCTTCTATCGGAGCTTTAAATAGCTCCTGGCTCAAAAGCTTTATGTGCTCACAATTTCAGCTCTTTGAAAGAGATTCTTTCTTTGCCTTGCGATGTGTGTCTGGTAATGAATGACTAATTGTTTATTCTTCTCCCTACTTGTTGGGGTGTGTTTTGTGCCTATAAGGTTTGAGGGTTTGGAGGTAGAGACTTACAAATAAAAGAGGGGTCCTGTGAAGCAGTTGGCCATTTAAATGTAAAGATCAGCAATTGATTAAAATGGTTTTGTTGATGAAAGTAAAGAGTATGTGGCTTATATAAAATAAAATAAAGAAAGTTATCTTTCTGTAGGGATTTAAAACACAAATAGCTTAGTGCAAGATAGTATCAAGTACACCTTAATGCAAAAGTGTACTGTGGACTTTTTTTTATAACATCATTGATGCTCTAATTTCTCTCTCTGGTACGAAGCCAGCACCAACAGCTGCACTAGAGATGTAGAGGGAACGGTTTCTTTTTATTATTGCTAAATCTTGAGATACAAACTTTTTTTTAACTTTCTTTGGGAAGGCTAAAAGCAACGCTAAACAATTAAGCATATGTGAAAGGCAAAGCTTGGGGATCGAATAGTTTTTTTAGCACCGTGTCTTACTACCCTTTCAGCACCGCGTCTTACTACCCTTTCAGCTTGTATGCTTAAGTAATAATTACATTAATTGATTAGAAATTGTTAAGGTTGAAATTAGAGGAAGTGAACCCACATTTGCGTGGAGGAAGAGTGGAAAATAACTTAAGAAAACAACCCCCAGTTCACCCGAGCGAGAATCGAACCTCGATCTCCTCGTCCTCGGCAGTCTAGCTAACTACGCCACCGAGGCGGGTATTAAATAGTTATAATTACAGAAATCAACTTTATCTGTATCATATTTGAACATAAATAATGTAGAAAAATTATAAAATAATGTAGGCATGTAAACGATCGGGAAGGAAGCCAACCTGAAAGGGGAATCAGGTTAGGCCTTAATAGAAACAAATAAAGCTTCTCCATTTATTTATTCCCATTTCCTGATAACTATCGCAGAGCTGATTTAGACATGATTTTTAAATTTTAAAACAAAAAGTAAGCATTCGTCATCAAATGTTTGCCTGGGGCCAGGTCAATTTAGTAAAATACCTCTATCTTCCTCTATCCTTCCACCATTCTTCTCCTCTCACACACTTTATCTGCTCCTCCCATCTCTTTCTTAGTCTCCCTTGAAGTCTTTTCCTACATACTTCATCTCTTATCATTCCCTTTCCATAATCATTATATGACTATAAAATGTAAGCCTTGCTTCCTCTAATATCTCATGTAGGCTATTCCAAAAATAAAATTAACAAATTTAAAGTATGCAGCATTCAAAAAGAAAGCATTACCTGAAGTGTAATAATTTGATTTTAATAGTTCAGCTCATTGAATAAAGGAATGTACTTTGCCTCCAAATTATGTAATGCGGTGTGAATATAACATCATGACACCTCTACTCAATTGGTAGCGTATTTGTCTACTGAGCCAAAGGTCCCGAGTTTGATTCCAAACATGGCTGAAAAATTGATCATTGGTGAAATATAGATCTACACTTTCAGAGTGATGAATTAATGGCCATGGACTAGATTTTGCGTTTGTCCTAGTCTTAAGTTAGATTATAAGGCATATGAAGCTACGATAGACCTAGCCAGCCAGTAGTGGAGAATATATGACTTGAATAAAAAATTGACCCAGGCCACAGGCTGGAAACAGTAAAGGATGTTAAGTGTGAATATAACTGAATGTTTCCGTAAGGGTTTTATTTGGACTTTTAATTTGTAAGAAGACAAATTTTTCCCTGATTGTCAGTAAGAAAGTCTTCAGTTCAATGATCTTGATATTAATAATCAACACCTAAGGGAACCTTGTTTTTATTTTTTAATATAATAAAGATTGAAAGAGATAATTATGTACTTTTGTCATGTTTTGCATTAATAAAGGTGTATCACAATGTCCTTTTTAAAAGAGATATTAAAACATTTCTGTTTATCTCTATTTTAATTTTTTAAATCTAAAACCCAATTTTTCAGTTTACATTCTCTTAACACTGACCATTTCAACCCTTTTCCATGTATTTAACCTCATGTTAAAAATAATGTAATTTATTTATAAGCCATACTGTAGTGTTTTAGCAAACAAATCATAAAAAGTGACAATATGAAAAAACAACATAATAATCAAAAGCCCTTGTTTGATTTGAGCAAGATAACTAGACCACAAAGTTCATGTTAAGTACATTTACAGTTTCAGGCACTTAAGTGAAATGGTAGAAGAACTAAGAATTGTCATAATGAGAAACTACCCAATTTTAAATATTGCCATTTCATTTAAAATACCATAACTTTAATTTATTGGGATCGGTGAGCTAATCGAGGCTTTGAAAATAGTAATTCAAAGATAAATTCTCAATTCATTCTGGTATAAAGTTAACAGCATTACTTTTTTAACAGTAGTCTATAGTTTACACGTTACATAGTAAAAATAAAAAATAACACAACAATTTTAGGAATATATGTCATAAGACTAACTTTACCAACAATACTGCTATACTTATAGCACCATACACAATCAACCTGAGATAAAACTTCAAGTATCGGCACTGATATGCTTTGAAATTAACAATATCATAACAAGAAAACAATTATGCCTCGAGTCTAGATTCGTAGAAAACAATGAAAGGATGAAATAGGACAAAACCAGAAAATGGTGCTCCAAAACAAACTCCAATAATTTTCAAGGCTAGTTAAGCCCCTTACTTAGCAAAAGAAAGCTTAACACTAAATAGTATAAGGCTTGAGATTAACCATTAACAGTGATAAAAAATTGCCCTCCTCTCCTTTCAATGTCTAAATAATATTTTACAAATAGTAACATTATAGAGTAATAAAATAACAGTTGATAAAATATATAGCACTGTAAATAGGACTACTGTCTATAATAATTGGCACACCAAAACAATGCAATTTTGTTAACATGATGTTGAGTCTGAATTTATATGTATCAGTGATGTATCAAATCATTATTTTTTTATCTTAAATTTGAATCTTTATTTTACCTAAAATTCTGAATCCTAATCTTATAAAATATTATAACAATATGTATAAGAGGTTCATTTTCACAAATTGATATGTTTACCCCTTCTTCAATTTTGATTTAGCTCATATCCTATCTTTAATTGAGAGATAAAATAAAAAATATATATTTCTTAACTATAGCCTATAGCTTTTTTTTATGCGACTTCACATTCAATTTAGTGTTATTTTAATGGTCTGGGGTCTGGTTGTTAGGTCTGTTCTAAATAGTTAATTTGGGTTAAGTTAATAGTAAGCATAATTATAAAAAAAAACTCTATACCAAGTCTTAAAGCAATTATTTTTTTTACATCTTGAGTATATTTTTAAATCTCAAATTATTAAGTTCAAAGGAATTTGAGTTAATAGTAAGCATAATTATAAAAAAAAACTCTATACCAAGTCTTGGACCAATTTTTTTTTTTTTTACATCTTGATTATATTTTTAAATCTCAAANATTTGAGTTAATAGTAAGCATAATTATAAAAAAAAACTCTATACCAAGTCTTGGACCAATTTTTTTTTTTTTTACATCTTGAGTATATTTTTAAATCTCAAATTATTAAGTTCAAAGGAATTTGAGGTTTTGAAAAACCTATCACCAATACATAATATTAAAATCAAATTGATGAATAGTAAAACAGAGTTTGATTTCATGAATATGTTTTCATCAAAAGAATGACAAAAATAAAGCATTTGAGAGTTCCAGAGTCACTCTTTGGACTCAATATTTGTCTTGTAGCCCTTAGCTTTTGATATAGCCACTTATAGACAAAACGATTTATCACTATCATAATTTGTACACAAACGACTGGCAAACTCATGGCCAACTTCTTAACTCTGCTATTTTAAATACAATAGTAGCTCGATATAGTGCAGTTGTCAAGGCACGTATCCTCAACCCCCACCAACCCCTGCCCGGCTCAAACAGGGTATATAAGAGGGTAACCTGTAGAGTGACACAGGGCTGGTAGACGGGGGGGAAAAAAAGACAACATAATGCACTACTATACTTTAAGTCATCAATGAAAATTAAAAATAAAAATTTATCAGTTATACACTTTACTCGTATGAAACATGAAATACACTAGTTACATCGTCTTTGATCACTCTACCTAATCTCTCTATTACTGAATCTCTATCAATAATAATATCACTAATACATATAGTAGTATTGATTTTTTTTTCTCAGAAGACAAAACTATTTACTGCGTTATAAATGAATCCACAGTATATCGAGCTTCTACTGTAATAAAAAAAAAAGACATACAGCTAGATTTGCACCCAAAATAAAAACAATTCAGTAAAAGTTACAAAAAAATATATTGTATACAACTATATTTGAGCCTTTTATATGACAAATATAAAATAACAAAGTTCTTGCTTTAAATGCACAAGTTCAAGTTCAAATCATGGCACCATATAAAGTCCAAAAAATATATTTTTGGCAATTTGATAAATATCACAAACACAATACATTTGAGTAGTATATGAATAAAATAAAATGCCTGGAATTTAGACAAAATTAGAATAAAAATATAAGGAACTCTATCTGATCATGACTTTGGAATCCAGTGGTGAGTCAGTTACCAGTCTTGAGTTGAGAACTGTTGCACTGTTTGTGAAATACTCGCAATATGTTTGCGGTGTAGCAGGTTTGGAAAACCTAGTTCTTAGTACAAGTATGGATGGGTAGTTTGGTCTGGTCCTTGTAAGTGGTGACAAAAACGATGATAGTCCATTCGTAATCTGTAAGAACTGTATCACCATTGGATTACCACCATACCGCAATATAAAATAATGCTTAGCTCCCTGAGATATATAATAGATGGATTTTTTTTCATTTTTCATGTAAATAGATACATTTACGGACATAAAAATATCTCAAGACGTGTTTTCATAAAGTTTAAATTAGCAAGTTTAAATTAATATCAAAATACTTTAAAATTTCATTGTATAATTTTAGAATGTCAAATAAAACAAACGTTTTTATCTTTTTTGCTAAATTAATTATGTGAACTTTTATATGCAAATAAAAGTCAACTATGTTGATTTTGATTAGAATTAACGATATCCAAACTATACACATTTTTACTTAATAGCAGACGACACTGTTTTTTTGCCTGAAATTCCTTAAAAAAATATTAACTGCACTTTTATAGTTTTACTCTAAATAATATCATACAAATCAAAGTTTTCAGTTCAGAAGATTATGTCCCACCCCCAACGACCATTGGTAAAGAAGAAGTAAAAATAAATATAAAATATTTGATCGGGCGTTGAACGACGTCTTTGTTTGTCTAACTGTTCCGCAAATCGACGGTTCATTGCAATAAGTTATTGTAGTGCCATCAATGAACCATTGTACTCTTAGCCAATCTGAATACTTCATATTGAATTTCTTAGATGGGGCTACCAGTTTAATGCTATACTATGACCATGAATAAAGCAATGATAAAATAAGTGAGTAGCGAAAATATTTGTATGCATGCAAGTAGAAAAATGGCTGCCGGGCCTGTATACATTGTTTTGCTAAGCACACGCGCGCCAGTAAATGGATTAAGGCAGTCAATTTTTGACCAAGAGCAAATATTTAAAATTCAAGAATTTGAAATTAGCTGTAATTTTACTATCCATACCACTTAAGAGAGAGATTTATTTTTACCACTTTTAACCGAAAAAAATATTTATTTACAGATTTTTAATAGTTTAATACCAAGATCCAATCATTTTATTTACCCCAAATCAGGGCCTTTAGATACATTATATTAACACAGAAAAATGTGAGAAATTTTATTTTACTTCAAACATCCACTATTGTGTTTTGAAACGTTTATGTTTGAATATAAAATAGAGTAGGTTGGTGTTTGTTAAAAAAAGTGTCTTCTTTCTTTTATCTTTATTTTTATTTGATAAAAGCAGCAATGGCTAAATATATAAAAACTTTTTTTTGTGTTTTAATGTGGGTCTGTGACCTTTTCTACTATGGAAGCCCAGAAGAGTCACCTTTGTGCATTTAGATTATATCCCCAGTTTTATCTGTATTTCTAGGTGGACTTCCTTAGCCCATATTTTTTTAATCAATTTCTATGTATTATAAGATAATAGCTATATTATAATTTCATATCTACTACTAAAATACATGTTTATACTTTAAGTTTGAATTATCACTAGGGCTGGGACAATCAGCTCTTTTGCCAAGCATGTCGATGCCAATTATTTGTTGCCCATTAGGCCGAACACCGATGCTTATCATTTGGTTTGTTTTGTTTTTAATGTTTCAAAGATAATATATTGTAATGATATTGAAGACAAATGTTCACATTGTCATTTTTATTTTGCTCAATATAGTAGGTTTGCTTATTTATTATTATTAAGTGTACTGTCTTACAAAAGGCCCATTCCTTTTATCAGTTAACTTAGACCGCCAGTGTGGCACCCTGTCCTCTGACTCATCTTTCAACTCCCTGAATTTTCTTCTTTCCTTCAAGTCATCTAATATTTGAACCCTCCTCCTTCCCTCAACTTTTCCTTCTACGAAATCGTGCAGAAGATGGTTCCTCCAAAAGGATGTGTCCAATTCAGTTTACTTTGTACCGATGAATCACATCTAAAATGGCTATTTTCTCACCCAATCTTCTTAGGACTTGATTTGTCACTGTGTCTGTCCACCTGATCTTCTCAAGTCTTCTCCAGCACCACATTTCAAAGCTCTCCAAGTATTTCTTTTCTATTGTCCTAAGAGTCCAATTTTCTTCTCCATACAGTGTGATACTCCAAATGTAGCATTTCATCAGTTTCTTTCTCAATTCCAAACTCAACTTGCTGGTCAGCAGTAACCTCATCTTGTTGAAGGCTTCCTTGGCCATGGCGATCCTCGACCTAATTTCCTTGGTGTAGTAGGCATCCTTTTTCAGCAGATTTCCCAAGTACTTGGACTGCTCAATGTTTTCCAACTTCCGATTTCCAATTTTTATTTGCAGCGGCTCTTCATTTTTTTTAAATCACCATCCCCTTTTCTCATAATTAAGTTTGTGGTAGTTTTATATAGAAATTTTATTTTTAAATCCATGCATAGAATAAATATCATGAATAAAATATTAGTTTTAGAATAAAACAGAAAAAAATATTTCTTTCACTAAATTAAATGGAATTTAAATAAGCAATATTAATTTTTAAATAACGTTTTAAGTATTAACTGATAAATAAATAAATTCCAGTATTGATATGAAGCAGACAAGTTCTTAATCCATGATGCAGTTTTGAAACATCTGATAGTTCTTAGTATTAGCTTCCCTTAAACTTTCTCCAGTGTTGGTTTCCCTTTAATCTTCCCCAGTTTTAGATTCTCTTGAATCTTCCAATTTTAGCTTCCCTTGAATCTATACCAGATTTAGCACCCCTTAAATCATCGACACTTTAAGTTTCCTTTGAACCCTCCCAAGTTTTAATTTCCCTTGAATTTTCCCCAGTTTTAGCTTTCCTTTAATATTCCTCTCTCATCTATTTACTGGTTGACCTTACAAAGCTATCCAACCTCCCCTATGTAATATACTTCTCTCTCTCATTCAAACAAGCTGTCTCACTCGCTGACCTATGTTCTCAAAATAGCCTGCTCCCCCTCGCCCCAATTGGTCCCTCCGATTGTTATTAAAAGAACTGCTTACTTATAGTATAAAAGTGGCCACCCTCCATCTTTCTCCTAGAAACCAAACAAAGAACAGGGCTGTCTGCCAAGAGCTTATCAATAACGAGCCAGCAGTACCTGCTGTGCCCCGCAAGGCCGCAGACCCCATTAGATTCAGTTCTATCAGTGAACAGAATGGATAATCTGCATAACCATAGTCGGCTGATAGTCAGATTTGGAATCGGCATCTGCCCAGCCCTAATTATCATTCTCCTTTATGATAAAGGTTGTTCCTTTTTATCTTCACTCTAATTTTATAACAAAACCCCAGACATTGTTATTTTTTTTATTTAAATGTAAGACTTAATTAACAAGAGTAATGTTTCAAATTAAGGATCATCACGTCTTTGCTCTGCAAGAATCGTGATGTTACGCCGGACATATTCATCGTAAAGTTGGTAGAATAGGAAGCGGCAAATAATTTTTTTTGCTGTTGCAACTTGTGCAGCAGGGTGGAGTGGCAGGAGCAACTTCTTTGTCAATGCAACTTGAAAAACCGGAGTCATACCTTTCCACATTTGTCCGTTCATCGGCTTATGCCGCCGGCTACTTATTTTGTTATTTACCCTTGTAAAAATAGAGAAAATGTCCATGCCTGGCTCTTGTTGAAGCATCTCATTGTGAAGAGCCTCGATGAACCAAGTACCTAAAAAAATATATGTGTTAGTTATAAGCATAAGCAAAATATTCTGAAGCTAAGTTAGTTATTTACAACATCCTCCTAAATTTGGCTACTTCATGTACTCAACACCAGGAGAATATCTACAAGAGGGAGAGTGGTTTGGCCTCCCTGGGTGGAAAAATAAAGCAAACAAAGATTTTCAGAAAAATTTTGGGTGCCCAAAATAAAATTTATGATGAAATGTTAGGTGCTATCCCGCAGTAGTAGCAAAGAGATATATTCTTTTGTTTCCTTTTCATTGAAAAACTTTTAGATAAATGAGTTGTATTGTCAAAATCATGAGAATATTACCGAGCTCCAAATTAGGTATGATGATCCAGTCTAGCTTTATCTATGTTAATAAAATGAAGAGTTTTTTTCTGTCTGTCATGAGCATTGTGTGATATCCACCGCTCACAGAGGTCTGAAATTTAAATATCAGTGGCCCCTGTGCATAAATATGTGCACCTTGAAGTAAGAATTTCCAAAATTTGGATTTTATTTTTTAAATCCATTAAAAATTGGGTTAAAAGAAATAAAACAAATAGTTTTTTTTCTCTGTCTGTTTAAGCAAAGAAGTGTTTCCATGGGTATGCTTAAGTATTAATTAAGCTAATGGGTTAGGAAATGGGAAGGTTGAATATAGAGGACGTGAACCCACATTTGCATGGAGGTTGAGTGAAAAACCATTTAAGAAAAACCACCTCCAGTTCACCCAAGCAGGATTTGAACCTCAATCTCCCCGTTCTCAGCAGTATAGCTCAACATGGCACTAGTGCATTAACGTTAGTTAGGTCATTTTGCTATTTTAACAAACTAGAGTTGTGCCATGACTACATACACATAATTTGTTCCCTTAAAAGATCAAAGGAAAGAAGAACTAGACTATTCCATAATGGGACTTCTCATATATATTCAATAAATTAGAAAGAAGGCTGGAATGTGGGGGAATTTATTTTGCCCCATGGCCCTAAAATTATAAGTTCCCCACTACCCTGATCAATACAATTCAGATAGTCAAATAGTTCAAAACTTAATTTAATTTTTTTAAATGTGCAGCCACAAATTGTGAATAATTAAGAAAAGTACAAAATATAATTTCAGTAAACCAGTCTAAACCAACACTTTGGACTAATGGCTCGTTAATAGTAACGGGTCTTTTTCCATTAAAAATGAAACACATTTAAGGCCCAAATCCCCCACAAAATGACCCAAAATAAGCCATGAGTGAGCACCCTTAAAATAAAAAAAATTCCAAGATTATTGCTAATCAAACCACAGTACTATAAAAAAATAATCTAAGCACACGATGTATTAGTTAATTAAAAAGTGTCCCAAGTAAACTGGAAAATCAGCAAGCTGGCAATTTTATAAGTTAGACTGTAATGAAGGCGATGCATTGAGATATACAATAATCCCACTAAATTAAGTTACCCGCATGTGGGTTGAGCGCTATGCAAAGATTACATAACCAGATAAAGAAATATAAGATCACACTGTTGATAAAACCAACAATCTAGTTCCAATTTTCACTGGTTATGCATCAAATATATTTTTGTATGCATACAATATTTGTGTATTAATTAAATTAACTGTTATCATTTTCTAAAAGCATATTTCCCAATAGTTATTAATAAATAATTAATAATCGGTCTTAATCTGCGTAAATAAATGTAGCATGAACAATTATTTTAAACAATCGGTTATCAGTATCCATAATCAGTTTATTGAATCGGTACACCTCTAGTCAATGACATGACACAAAGATCAAAAATAAAGAAAAACCTGTATCTTTGCATGTTGAAACCCATAATTTAGAATTTAGAAAGTGTTAAGACTACCAAGGTGTTTACCAAATCCTGACAGACCCCTAAATTCAACTTTCCTACCATTACACTTACTAATTATTTTTTAACCAGTTGGATGTCACAATATTAATCTATACTATTTTATAACACAATTGCTTGGTTTTTCTACCGATCTCGACCAAGTGCCATCACTAGGCTTATATATTGCAATCCTAAATGGAAAATAAAATTAGATGTTGGCAGTCAACCTTTCAGTCCAACAAAGAATAACAGTTTAAACCCGCTTCAATGGCCACATGGTCTAATCTAATGCATTACTCCCGCAGTAAACTAGATTGTCCATGACTGGGATATTGAATTCAAACCACAGTCGGGGGGTACTGGAGGGTGATTTTTTCAAAAAAATTGTTTTCCACTCTCCCTCCATGCAAATGGGGTGCACTTTCTCTATCACCTTCCTAATCCTTAAAAACCATTAGCATAAATAGAGCATAAGTGTATAGCCCGAAGAGGTTGTAAGATGTGGTGGTAAGATTTATTTTTTTTAAATTGAAGAAGCTGCCAAAGAGAGTGAAAGCTTTGTCTTTAAACGTGTGTTTTATTTAAACCAGTTCTACTCCAGCATAAGTCAGGTAAATTTGCTAGCTATCCCTTGTTAGCAATGAAGGTTAGGACATTTTCTTGTGTACAAATGAGAGAAGATTAGAAGCAATTAAAGGAGGATGAATAGTGAAAAGACAGAGGAAGTGGAGGCGTTTTACTAAAATGACCCGGCCACAGGCTGGAAACAGTTGATGATGATGATGATGATGATCCATCTTTAAAAAACTAATTTAATCCAAACATGTTCAGTTGCAAAATTATTTAGCATGTTCAGTCTAATCAGATAAATAAAGTTACCACATTAAATTGTATTACGTATTTTTGACATGTGAACATCAATAGCTGTAAATCACACAATCCAGAATAGCAAGAAATAGAAAATAAATTTATAAAGAGGATGCCAATTTTTTAGTTCTGTAGTTATTCAAGCTGGATCTTTTTCCTTGAAATGAAGTCAAGGTTGACAAATATTCAAATTCCAATCAGTTTTTGAAAACTTCACACACACCTAGAAACCATAAAATGGCGTTATTTAAAAATTAAGTATGTCTGTAAAGTTGACACGCTTGAAAAAAAAATTTGAATGTAGACAATTTTTTTGGTTCAATACAAACTTATCATGTATTTACAACAATTTCTATAATCTTTATCTTGAATAATTTAAAAAAAACACCCACCCTTTATTGGATGTCTAAATGAAGCAAAACCGGGCACAGTCGACCAAAAGGTTAACTGATTGCTCAATTGAGAAGTGGTATATACTTCTCGATAAGGCTCCCTTATGGACGAATTGGGTCCATCTTCTTCCAATTCGGTTTGTTCCAACACTGTAAAATATGAACGTATAGCTACATTTTCAAAAAATATGCAATAAATTGTTCAGTATTATGGTATATTTAGATTACGTTAAAAAACATAAATATAATGGTATGTAAAAAGTGTAAATGGAACATTATTTTCCTAGTGATGAAATGTAGTAAGATGTAATTTACAAAGAGTTTGTAAAAGAAAAACCTTCCTACCATCTTGAAGGGTATCTCCCTGGCAAGCCTGAATAATAATTATTTTTGGTTTACCCAAAAGATGTGGATAGTTTTTACCACTTATGTCATTTTCAATCTCTCTTATCAACACAGGAATCGAGTTTGATCCATAGATGGCATCTGCAAATAGGAAAAAATATATGCAGACAGTAAATAAATTAAACTAATACAGATCTGAAGTTTATATACATACATTCTTTAAAGAGACCAGAAAGAAAATAAAGTCTTAAACAAGTTATGGTTAAGTGATGATGTTAAATGTATAGAAATTTAATTGAATATTAATATTTTCTCCACAAATCTGCACAGATGTCAGGGTGTCCGTAAACCCCAAAACCAAAGGAGGGGGCCTCTTCCTTAACCTTAAACCCCCCCCCTTTTTCCCATTCACAGTCATACCCCTGACTAAAATATAGCTTAATAAAACACAATGGCAAGTGGCATTGTTGTTATATAATGGGATGGAAATAAACCTAGTATTTACAATTATTCTTGTTGGATTATAGATATAAACTTGTGAGCTCTTATTACTACAGCGCAAAAACCAAGTTTGTGTGTATTAGACTTTTAATATACCTAAAGTTTTTAAAAAACTATTACATTTAACAGGATAGTTATTAACAGCATACTTATGAGTATGGTGATGACAAGAAGTATAGGGGTTCGAATCCCAGTCTAGTCTACTTAGGGTGGTTTTGACCTAAATGGTTTTCCACTTTACTTCCACGCCAATGTAGATTACTTCTAATATGCTTCCTTCCTAATCCCTATCCCATGAGAGTAGTTATCATATATTTGTATAACCTTAAGAGGTAGGCGAGACGCGGCGATAAAAAATATAGGTAGAAATGAGGAAAGTAGGTAAGGTAGGATTGACGCCTTATAGCATGTACAATCTATGCTCTAAAATCTTTTGTCAGAGAAGGGTGAAAGAAATAGTGAATCAGAGCTATTGACTCCTTAGTTAAACGTCGTGGAGTGGAGTGAATAGTTAGTTACCCAACGAATAAAAACAAATGGAAAATCAACTAGACATAGTAATGTTTACTATTACCATTAATTATTAAGGAACACTGGAGTAGAAGTATCCAATTCCAACTACCGCTACCAAATGTATTTTCTTTTATTATCAAGAGAATATGGTAATAAGGCCTTACAAACTATTGCTTCAAAATCCTAAATCTTAGACAAGAATATGAAAAATATTTATGAATTTTTGAGGGTTTCTTTAAACAACTTAACTATCTAACAATAAGGGTATATTTCTAGGCAGATTCATGAGTGTTATTTAAAAATAATAACTAATCCTTGGGTCATAGTAGTATAATTTTGTATGTCACCTATCCCTATCTTGAACTAGTTCTATCCAGTCCCCCTCATTACACCCTATCTCCTTCAGATCCATTCTAATGTTATCCTTCCATCTGTGTCTAGGTCTTCCCAATGGGTGTGCCAGTGAGTAGCCTGAACAAGGTTCTATTATTATTATTATTATTAGTACCGCGTCTTACTACCCGTTCGGGTTGTACGCACTTACGCTAATGTGCAATGGTAGGGTGATTGTGAGATGAAATGTAGGACCTACAGTTTAACGTGGGATCCGAACCACGGTGGAGGGCTGGCATTCCTCACATTCACAAGTTGTGATTAATACACATCTTGTCAGAGGTGAAGGAAGGGTTTGGCAATCAGATAAATCTGTGCCGGGACCGAGGAATGAGCCCCGGACCCCCAGCACAGAAGTCTGACACCTTACCCCTAGACCACCAGGTCACCAACAAGGTTCTAGAATCTCCCATTCTCGCTGCATTTCCTGCCCACCATAATCTACAAGACTTGATTATCCTAACAATGTAATGTGTTGAGTACAGGGTCTGTAACTCATCATTATGTGATCAGCTCCACCTGCCAGTAGCCCCATCGCTTTTTAGACCATATATCTTACCAAGCGCCTTGTTTTCGAACGCCCTAAATTTGTTTTCGTCACCTAAAGTAAGAGACCACATTTCCCACCCATAGATAACAACCAGTAAAATTATTGTTTTGTATACCCGCCTCGGTGGCATAGTTAGCTAACGCGCTAGTTTCCTGGAAGATCGAGGTTTGAATCTCG
>CABFWB010000544.1:115662-130305 GCA_902151455.1 Timema bartmani
ATCCCTTTAGGAATAACTAGTATTCATACTCGTGTTATCAATGACAGCTCTCACTCCTACTTGTTCCGATTTTTCACTTTAACTATAATAAAATTCCTGTTCAGTTTCATTATTTACAAATTCAGAATCACTGCTTTCAAAATTACAAACAAATTGATCACTCTGGGTTGAGCTGTCAATAAATATTGCAAATATTTCTGTGTCTTGAATCACAGCTTTCCTCTTAGTAGCCATGTTTACAAACAAGGCCAACGATAAAACTCATAAAGTAAAAAGTTATAAAATAATTTTCAGGTTCGATATATCGCAAAGACAAATAAAAGTAGCTTGAACATATGAGAATGCAGTGGAAATAAAATCTACCCTATCTGTTGACTCAATACTGAACTAAGAGCTCGAAAACATGGGATCGCTGTGAGCGACGCTGGCAAGTTTAGCAGATATTTCGTGCATCGCTCTGAGCGACGTTGGCACTCAAAGGGTTAAGGGTATAACCTGAATGGGTAGTATGAGGCAGTGCTGAATTAATCAATTATTATTGTTTTGTATACCGTACGTATTTTGAGTTTTACGTTCCTAGACAGCTGGCGAGATGACAACTTACTGACCGAGTAATAGGACGCGTTCCCAAACTGTATTCGTTTCATAATTTCCAGTCTAAAACCATTATTTCTAGTTAAAATTGTTCCTAAATAAGTAACCTCATTAACCCTGTCAAATAATATGTTGCTCGAGGTAATCTCTTAATTATCATCAGCAATCACTGTTCTATGTGATCATATAAGCATTCTTTTCAGCATTCACTTCTAAACCTATTTACTTACTAGCCTCTGGTAACATTTCAGATTTTTTTGCAACAACTTCCTTATTATTGCCCAACAGAGCAGAATCATCTGGGTATCCTAATAGCTACATTGTACCATTATTTAATGTCAACCCTTCCCTACTCTCTTGCATTACCCTTATATTATACTCTAAGGCTAGATTAAAAAGTAATGGGGAAAGTGCATTTCCTTGTTCCAATCCATTATGTATTTCGAAAGTAACAAAGTATCAAGTAACATCCAACCCGTACCCTGCCAGGTGTATCAGATAAACATACCTCAATTAGCTTTACAAGTTTTTTGTGTATCTCAAAATTAACTAAAATTTAATATAATTTATTTCTTTTGACTGAATCATAGGCCTTTTTAAAATCTAAATATTGATGATGAACCGTCATGTTATATTCCCACTTTTTCCCCCTAATATTTGCTGAATAGTAAAAATCTGATCCATTGATTTATTTCGTCGAAATCCATACTGATGATCCACAATTATTTCCTCTGCATAAGGAGTCAATTTCATTAAAATTGTTAGATAAAGTTCTATAGCATGTTGGTAGCAGTGAGATAGTTATTACACTTGGTTTTATCCCCCTTTTTGAAGAAGGGTATTAGAATACCTTCATTCCATTCTTGTGGTACACCCTAATGCCTCGCTGTTCTATATGGAACAAAGCAATTTATGAATTTCTATTACTAAATTTTCACCATCCCCTTTTATTAGCTCTGCTGCAATTGAACAAACCTGGGGATTTATTGTTCTTTAAACCCGCCTCTGTGGCATGGTTAGCTAACGCCCTAGTTTCATGTTAGATCGACTGTCGAGGACAGGGAGATCGAGGTTCGAATCCCGCTCAGGTGAATTGGAGGTGGTTTTTCCTAAATGGTTTTTCCACTATCCCTCCACACAAATGCGGGTTAACTTCCTCTAAATTCAACCTTCCCAATTCCTAATCCATTAGCGTAATTATTACTCAAGTGTATAACCCGAATGGGTAAGGCATGGTGCTAAATAATAATAATAATATTAATAATAATAATAATAATAATAATAATAATAATAATAATAACAAAATATTGTTCTTTAACGTCCTAATAGTGTCTTTGATTCCACTAATACTTGGATCTGTGACTAGTGGTTCAGCAGTATGGATTTCAACACCCTTACCTCCTTCGGATCCCTCTTGAACATTCAAAACGTCTACTGAAAACCTTGCCCGTATCTGCCATCAGATTACCATTCTCATCTTTCACTAAATTGGCCCTAGCCTGATAACTTTTCCTATATCCTATCCATATTTAGTGCTTAAATATCAACGTATGCTGCCAAAAATAAATGGTACGGCGCACCGCACAGACTTTCTCTCTCTTTCTATAAATTCGTAAGATTTCTGAACGGAATAATGTACATTGTATCATCACCACTCCACATAAGAACACGCATAAAATAATATACAATGATATATAATCAATGAGAAAAGAGGCGCATCTTTGTCCACCTAAGAGCATTTCAAACAGTTTAATGTCTTCCACAAGGGTCAACACATCGTAAAAAAATTTCGATTTTTGGTTAAAATTTTAACATTTTATAAGGTGTTGCAGATCTTCAAGTCATCGCATTGATATTTAATTATTCATTTATACATTTTGACCAATAAAAAATGTAAATATTGACTATTGAGTCTAAAATGGAGATAGATCATTGCTATGCAAACATTTCTCCTAAGAGATTTAAGGAAAAATAACATACTTTTTTAGATACTTATATTTAATTACTCTATGGCATTGGAGAATTATTGCGTTAAGACTTAAGTAGTATATGTTTACAACTAAAGCTCACAAAATTGTATTAATATATTTGCAAATATCTCAGAAACTGTTGCTTTTATAAAAATATATGTCAAATAAAAGTTTTTTATTTCTAATAGTCCTACAATTTTGCAATGATAAGTTGTTTAGTTTCTCAAATAGTTGTGGAGATACGGAAATTAACGCTTCTGTAAAGTACCCTAAAAATCATTTTCATAGGAAAATGAAAATAGCCAGTTTATTTATAATCTTAATCAACGCCTAGATACGAATTTTAATCAAAATCGTTTGAGCAGATTTTGAGAAAACCAAATTTTTCTCTTTTCGCCCTTCAGTAAACTACCCTTAATTTTAAGTTTTTATAGACACACAGACAGACGGCATTGCAAAGACTATTTTTTAGGGTTCGGGGGGTCATGAGACGTCGACATCCATCAACATTTCAGGTTAGTTTTTTTTTACGGTCGCAATACTTAAACTTTAATGTCCAAAAAGTTAAAAAAATTCATATAATTGCGTATAGATTGAAAGTTATTGATTTTATAAAAATATGTTTCGGATAAAATATCTGTATTATAAATATATATACATATTTGTAATGCTAAGTAATTTCATATCTCAAATAGTTTCGGAGCTATTATAAAAAATGTTAATTTACGCATCAGACCGGAGCCCTTAAAGCCATTTTGCCGAAATATTGAGAGTAGCCATTTTGTTTGGAATATTTATTAATGTTCATAAATGAAATTTAATCAAAATCGTTAGAGCCGATTTTGAGAAAATCGACTTTTTCTCTTTTTGCCCTTCAGTAAACTACCCTTAATTTTAAGTTTTAATAGACACACAGACAGACGGCATTGCAAAGACTATTTTTTAGGGTTCGGGGGGTCATGAGACGTCGACATCCATCAACATTTCAGGTTAGTTTTTTTTACGATCGCAATACTTAAGCTTTAATGTCCAAAAAGTTAAAAATATATATATAATTGCGTATAGATTGAAAATTATTGATTTTATAAAAATATGTTTCGAATAAAATATTTGTATTATAAATATATATACATATTTGTAATGCTAAGTAATTTCATATCTCAAATAGTTTCGGAGCTATTATAAAAAATGTTAATTTACGCATCAGACCGGAGCCCTTAAAGCCATTTTGCCGAAATATTGAGAGTAGCCATTTTGTTTGGAATATTTATTAATGTTCATAAATGAAATTTAATCAAAATCGTTAGAGCCGATTTTGAGAAAATCGACTTTTTCTCTTTTTGCCCTTCAGTAAACTACCCTTAATTTTAAGTTTTAATAGACACACAGACAGACGGCATTGCAAAGACTATTTTTTAGGGTTCGGGGGGTCATGAGACGTCGAAATCCATCAACATTTCAGGTTAGTTTTTTTTACGATCGCAATACTTAAGCTTTAATGTCCAAAAAGCTAAAAATATATATATAATTGCGTATAGATTGAAAATTATTGATTTTATAAAAATATGTTTCGAATAAAATATTTGTATTATAAATATATATACATATTTGTAATGCTAAGTAATTTCATATCTCAAATAGTTTCGGAGCTATTATAAAAAATGTTAATTTACGCATCAGACCGGAGCCCTTAAAGCCATTTTGCCGAAATATTGAGAGTAGCCATTTTGTTTGGAATATTTATTAATGTTCATAAATGAAATTTAATCAAAATCGTTAGAGCCGATTTTGAGAAAATCGACTTTTTCTCTTTTTTCCCTTCAGTAAACTACCCTTAATTTTAGGGGTAGATATCCAATTCCAAAAACCCCTCGGGGCAACCCTATGAAAACCCTAGATATCAAGTTTCAGCTCAATCGGTAAAATAGTTTAGGCTCTAGTTGGAGGTACAGACAGACAGACAGACAGACAGACAGACAGACAGAAAGAAATTCAAAAACCACTTTTTCGGATTCAGGAAGTCATGAAACGTCAAAATTCATCAAAATCTCGAGTTCGATTTTTTTGACGATCACCATACTTTCTCTACCTGTAAGATAGAGAGAAAGTAAAAATACTAGTCCTTTGGTTTTAGTATGTAGAAAGTGAGCAATGCATGCCAATTTATGATTAAAATAGAAATATATTTTTAGCCTACTCACCCTTCTTGCCATGGGACATAATGCATAGCACAAAACATGAATGTTCCCTTTTGAACAAATTAGTAGCAGAGTATCTGATGGCGTCTATTATTTCTATGTGCGTCAAACTCTCCCTCCAGAAATGGATATTAAAACCCATTGACTGAAACACTTCTACTAATCTGTCACGATCAACATCAGTGCCTAGCCGGTCCTCCAAAGGTCGAATCGGCAGTTGGTCCTGTAAACAAATTAGATTTTAGAATAAGCTACCGCTAGTACTTATTAAATTGTAATTACATGATTATGTATTAAGATAATACATTATAGGTTGGAAGATTGAAATGATAAATGGGTCACGTTTATAGCCGATTCAAGTGTATCACATTCATTAATTATAAAAATAGCCCCTGGACACAGGTCCCGGGTTTGATTCTCTTGTCCAGGTATCATTTTTTCAAATTTACAGAAATGAGATTTAACTTTAAAGTACAACCATTTGTGGAGTTGATCAATAAATTTACTTCTAAAATTTATATTGAATTTTTTCAAAACACATAGATGAACTAAAAAAAACTTAAATTAAGAGGTGAAAACATTATTTAGTTTTTATAGTCATGGCCTTTATAAAGGATTATTATTTTTGAAATGGTGCAAAAGCAAGTGAGATACAAGTTAGTTTAGGTCTAAATAACACAAAAACCTAAGTAGGTAGTACAGCTTGAACCAAACAACCAATGGTGGTGCAGATTTCTGTATTCTACCTTCGAAAACTGTGTAAATGAGGTTAGTGAAAGTGTTTAAAAGTATAACAAAACTAAAAAAAATATAATATATTAGAATTTCTTCAACTTATCTCCATTTTATTGTTTGTCAGCTGAATAATGTAGAAATTCAGATTTCAATAAAGTTTATGGTTCAAGAATAAACTCATATCTAATATCCTGGTTAATTGAATAGGAAATAGGTTTTTAAGAACTTATAAAATTAATTTTTAAAGAATAGGCCTATACATAGGCTATGTATACATTAAAATATTTCGCAGATATTGGCCTACATTTTGTATGAATGCAAGTGTAAATATCACACTAAGTTATCTGAAACATGATAAAAAAACAAATTAGTTTTGGCCTAGGTATTTGGTATGAATAAACCTGTACAGGTACAGCCCAATGATGATTAAAAATTAACAACGTAATGATAATATATTTTTAAACTAAAAATCAAACTTAAAAACCTAAATTAGTACTACTAGAGTTATATTAAAAACGCATTTTTTATAAAAAATAAAATAGAAAGTTACGGCTATATTGAGAAAATACATCACACTTGTCTACCCAAATGAAAAAGGGTTTGTTTCCCTCTATTGTTAGCATTGGAGTAAACAAAAAAGAAAATTGAATCATAATGTTACAATTCTTAACATTTAGCACCAATGTGCCATTTTAATTAGTTCTTAAAATAGCATACATATAATAAAATAAGAAAGCGGGACCACACAACAATAATGTAAAAAGTTGATGAAATAGCTAAATTCAAATAAAATAAAGTGAATTGTGTTTCATACATATATTATACATTCATACATACATACATACCTAATCACGCTGTTTCCTTAAGGGGTCGGAAAGAAACTGTGCATAGGCCTATAGTTCAAAAAACAACTACTTCATCCTCACTAACTTTCTCAACACTTCCCTATTGGTGCATACTCTCTTCACTTCAACAACATCCATGGACCAAATCATATATGCTCTTTTATTCTTTAAGCTCATAACATTTCTCTTTTTTCACATTTTCATCCACCACATTTAGCCACGCCTTACATATTTTACCTTCATAAGTTTTCTTCATCACATGATCCACTCTCATCCTCTCAACATGCCAAAACCAACTTAAAACGCTTCTTTCACATCGGCCTAGTGAATTCTCTTTCAAACCACACTCTTTCAACACCTATTCATTACTGACTCTGTTCTTACAAGTTTTTCCACTTACATTTTTTAGATATCGCATTCCAACCCCATTCAACTTGCTTTTGTGTTTCTCCTGACAAACCCACACTTCACAACCATAAAACAATGTTGGTGTTAACACCCTTTTATATTTATTTATTTAGTACCGCATCTTACTACCCGTTCGGATTATACGCTTAAGTACTAATTACGCTAATGGGTTAGGAATTGGGCAGGCTGAATAGAGGAAGTGAACCCACATTTGCATGGAGGGAGAGTGAAAAAACCATTTAGGAAAAACTAACCCCAGTTCACCTGACCGAGATTCGAACCCCGATCTCCCTGTCCTCAGCAGTAGAGCTCAACACGACTAGCACGTTAGTTAACTGCGACACCGAGGCGGGTTCACACTTTTATATACTGCCATCTTTGCGTCTTTTGATACTAAGCCTACTTCATTCCTTGTAATGGTCCACACATCCAACAAATTTCCTAGATGCATTCAGGGGTGCAGATTATGTTCAGAGATCCAATATTTTCCCAGAACATAACATTTTTATAAAAAATTTCCCCAAAAATCATAGCACTCAAAATAAAACATTAAATATTTTATAGAGGCTGAAGGTAATAAGGATTATTACCTACTACATAGTTTGGAAAATTAAAATTAAAATATATTTTTAATCATAGTTATTTTTATAGTACCTGACTTCTAAAAAATTTAGTTGTCTCCCAGAAATGGCAACCTTCCCATTTCCATGTGTGCATTACATATTGTTATTAATTGTTCATTGATACCAGTAGGCTTACAGGTACTAACATTTAATTTTACATCTTGAGAGTAAGAGGCAATGGAGTGTAACCCTGGGAGGCCTTGGTTAAATTGTTGATTTTCATAGACTTTTCGTTTTTTCGTAGACTGACCACTACTGCAAGGTATATCATTATCAACCCCACTAGGGGAAATACTATCGCTATTTACGACTATGAGTTTTACCTGATCACATAATTTATGTTGTACAAAACTTGCAATACTACCTTGATCCTTACTTCTAGGTTTTTCTTTGAGATATTTATTAGATACGTGATATTCACAATAAGCACAGTTGACATCTTGTTTGCTCTTAAAAGTCGACATAATAGACATTTGATTCACTAAACCATCTAATTTTTTATAAACATTTATCTATTGTACAATGTACAAACCTTAATAGGTCCACTAAAAACAATTTCATGGGTACACAATTATTACAATACGCATGTCACGAGTTTAAATAAACTGCGTGTATGATATAACAGGTGACTGAATTCAAACTAAAACAAAACATCGCTCACCCTTCCCTACCCTCCACCGCCTGCCCGCCATAGCTACCAAACACTACGGTAGGGTATGTAGGTGACTGATGACACATCACTCAATCGCCATAAGCCAGGTTGAGTTATTAGATTTTTCCTTTGCCCCTTATCTCAACCTCTGACTTATGATCTAGAACTCTGACACATTACCTTAGCCCCTAGACACCACAACTTGGTGTGCTTAAACCGACACTACCTCACTATGGCACATACTGATACTGTGTGTGTTGAGTGTCATTGGCCTTTGTTTTTTATACAAATGGAACTACCGTGTCAGAACCAGAATGTACTAAAAACGTCAACAAAATTGTTGGACTTTTCCCTGCCCCGAATTTCCCCCAGGACTGCTTTAATTTCCCCCGAACCACATTCGCACATTCAGACATATTCTGCACCCCTGGATGCATTCACCCATCTGTTGTTTTCCCATCCATCCATCCATTTTTACAGAAAATTCTGCCCGGATACACAAAATTGTTCACTTGTTCTAACTGTTTTCCATTTATATTAAGCTGAATATTATCTCCTTATCCGTCCTTATAAAAAAGCTATCATCTTAGTTTTGGAGACATTTATACCAAGACTCATCCTGCCTGTCACCACATTCAAACTACTTAATGCATTCTGAAAGTCACTTTTCATTCTCAGCCATTAATATGGAATAATTTGCATATTACAGCACTCTCACATTCACATTGTCCATTTGTACATAAACTGTCCTTACAAGCATTCCTCATACATTTATCCATGAATATATTAAACAGCCATGGACACATTACACAACCATTTGCTCAACGCTTCATCCACTCTAACGCATGCTTCACTTCCATAATACGCAGCCATAATTGCATTTATTAACCATTCATCCACACCATACTCTCTAAAGACATTTCATAACATATTCCTGTTCACACAATTGTACCCTTTCTCCAGATCAACAAATGCACAATACCTTTCTTCCTTACTGCCATACATTTTCAATCACTTGTTGTAATGCAAATACTGTAAGAGCATAATTATTTTAAGGTTTATTCTGGCAAGAGGTTAACCCACGCTTGTACATTTCCTTGGAAGTCAAAGAGTGTTGGGTTGCCATCCTGCTGAGAATAGCATATATATCTCATATAGATTGCATCCCGTTGACGAGCGAGCATGGTGCGACCGATGCACCTTCCTGGCTTGTTGGACACATTGAGATCAGCAAGTTTAAGTAAAGAGTAATAACAGCTTGTTTAGTGATTGGTTGATTAAAAAGTAGGGGCGGAGCTTCGCCCCAGTTGAAGAGAAGCCATGCTTGGTGAATGAGAGTCGTCATCTAGCAACCAATGATTAAGACACGGAGGGAAAAAAGGTGATCTGGTCGGTTCCCCACCGGAGGGTCGATTGTGTGTCTATAGAAAGTTTTGCGAGTCCTGTTATCATGCATGCATGATGCCTCGTCACGGGAGATCTATTCATTTACCTATGTAGTAGTTAAGTCATCTGAATCGATTAATAAATAGAAATTATTGGACTAACACTCGAGTTTCACTCCCCACGAGCCACCCATTCCAACCCCTACCGCTTGGGGTCCATCCCAACCAAGTAATTCCCTACGGTGCCGCGGTAGTGTTGTAGTTAGGGTTGGCTACCGGGCACCCAAATAAAACAGGGGATGTTATTATACCTAGTCCATGCAACATCTGCCTGGCATGAACCCACATTGCCTAGGATTAAACCTACTCCCAGACTTCCCCTTACCCATTCATCCACACCTGACCACAGTGTCAGGCTTATCATCACTTGGCATCAAAACATATTTCCCTTTTCGCTTGGTTTCACTTACACAAAGAATATCAATTTGTCTTCCAATCATTTCCTCTAACAGTTCATTCTCTTTACCACACACTCCTCTCACATTCCCCATTCCAATAGTCCATCTTTGCAATAACTTGTAAACAGATGAGCCCTTTTAGTTTTAACCTCAGCTTTGCATAGCTTTGGTCATCCAAGGCTAATATCATACAGTTTATTTTAGAGTATACCAGAGGTTACTAGCCTTGATCATACCTGCACCCATTCACTGCTTACAGTAAGAATGCTGTACAGATCAGTGTTGGCACATTTTAGCCAGTATAAAGTCTGTTCATCGTAGGAATGGTTTTCTGAAAGGCCTTTTTCCCTACCAGAAAGCTATTATATAGTAGGATTTTGGTAGGAAAAAAGACCTTTCAGAGAGTAATTCCTACCGTGAATGAAGTATACCACAAGTACAATCCTTGCTTGGTCTTATCCTGAGCACGCTTGCTCTATTCCTACAAACCAGTATCCTTACTATAGAGACTGCCTTCCCGGCCGGTATACAGTTGTTTGTGTCACTACCACTAGGAGGTTAGGTGGTGGTGGTGGTGGTGGTGGTGGTGGTGAACCAACACACCAAAATATAGGAAAAATATTTAAATTACGGTGATGCATCAAAGATCAGTATAGTTTATTCCAATGTCATTGAATAAACCAAATTATACTGTATTTATGTGCATTGCCTGATTTTAAAAAAATGTTAAATTATTTTTCAGTAAAATTAATTTATAAATGAAAATATGCTTATGCGTACTCTTAGCATTAAACTCTTTATTGGTGGTGAAAAAATTTAAAATAGGCTTAAATTCATTATATTGGGGTGACTTACCTTTAGTTTTGGATTTGTTTCATTATAGAATTTCTTCTGGTTGATAATAACACAGAAACCCACATTGTTTGGATCAATGTGATAGTAGTCCTGTCTATCAAAATTGGAACTTTTACCTTCATAATTTGATGCAACACTATGTGATAGACTAGGCCTTGAAAAACTATTTGAATAATCAGATTGTTCACTACTGAGCGATGATAATGGTGACTCTATCTCCACTGCTTTCTTGTATCGCCGAGATATGGAGTCGAGGAATTCACTCATATCAGGTTCTTCTATTACTTTCAATAGTTTTATCAGATTATAAACACTAATTTCGCTTCGCACAGCACTACAACTGAATGTAATATACTTCTTAGAATTCCAACCAAGAAAATTTATTTCCAAGTATTTTGGATCATATTTGTCAAGTTTAATGTTTAATTTGGTGGCTTCCTCCGCCGCTAAATCCACCAACCTTGCAGCTTTATCCACATCAAGATGTTCAATGATCCAATAGAGTGCCTTCCTCATTAGATCTACCTCCAGGACCGTGTCGCGGATATGTGGGAGATATCTTTCGATAACTTCTTGTTTGCAGTACCCAAGCTGATCCAGAACCCTAAAGTTCTGAATAATGCTTAAGGCTTCTATAAAACGTTCCTGCCATTCCACGTTCCCGACACTCTCATTGGATCTAGCCCAGTCTGCCAATCTAAAACTGTGTGATATGGACGGGTGAAAGTTTCTCGATTCGAGTGACATTTTCAAAGTCTGGAGGGCAAACTCTACATCGTCAAAAAGAAGGAAAATGAGAGAAACTTTGTCATTAAAGTCTAGTTCTGCCTCTACTATTTCCACAATATCACTTTTAATATTATCTTTAAAGGACACAGACCGTAAGTATCTGCTAGGTTTATGGATATTATCACACTCGCTATGAGATCCAACATGTGCAGCATCCACTGTTAAGTGATCCTCATTATTTGGATAAAATAAATCACGGAAAATCTTGGGAATAGTAATGTCCTCCATTTCTGAATCAAAATTCTAGAACAAAGAAAAAATATATCCGTGAAAAAGAGATACTCGCCTGTAAAAATATATTATTTTAACAGTTTTTTAGTGGGCCTATTTAGCTTAGCTAATGCTAAAACATGTATTCTTAGAATTATCTCATTAATAGAATTAAAGTAATATTTTTAAGCAATAGGGCCTATATTTATTATGTTATAATTTAACCTATTGTAATTTATTTTAAAAGGGATTCTGGAATGGGGTTCTGGTTAATTCCAGCAGAAAAAATCGCTAGGCATACCACTTAAGAGCATTGAAAACAAATTGATGTAATTTAAATTGATTTAAACACGAAAATCCAAAGAGCCTTACAAAATCAACATTAATAACTGAGTAAATATCATTGTGTGAAATTATTTAAAGTTAGGCCTATCTATTAAGCGTAAGTTTATTTCTAGGCCTATATCCTAATATTATTCAACTTTTAATTAAGAACACTTTTTGGTGTTCCCACAAATTATGTGAATCAAAACTGTTCACACTTGAATTTAAGATATAAAAGGCATTTTCTGAGAAGTCCTAAGATGCAAGAAGATTTGAAGCTGTGAATAAGATGACCAAATTTAAAGGGACACACCAAAGACGTTTGATTAAAAACTAAAATAAGTTAAATTTAACACAATATTAACAATGTTCTTCTACATTTTCTAAATTAAGTTGATAAAAAATATTTTGAACCATTAAAATGTTCCACATGTTAGTATGGTCTAAAATATTGGAGAAAAAAATTCCTTTGTTATATTACGTGATTAAATTCATGCGCATATACATATAGTTGCTGTAACAGACTTCCAAAAAACGGTGCATCACGGTTGTTAATATCTTAAATAGGTTTGGTTTTATAAAAAATAATTAAACTGTTCATTTCATATACATCCTGTATTTTAGTAGGTCATACTATACACCATACACAGGGTGTCCAACTCGCTACCAAAATTGGCATTTATTTAATAACTATAACACTAATGAAAATATTGCAATGAAATTTGAACAGGAGTATATTCGTTGTGTGAGAGGTGAAATAATGTGTCTGTAGTGTGGTAACTAATTGTTGAGACACGAAGTAGCGGTCTGCCACCCAGCCAGCATGTCTCGCCAGCCTGTCTCATCCCTGATGCGCCTCTCTACTGGTCTGTTTTGTCATTCGGCTGAGGGTGTTTACACAATACGATTGTTGTTTGTGAGTGTTAGTGTACATGTGAGTTCACACAGGTTAGTGTGAAAATGTATATTCCGGAAGTGCGAGTGTTTATTGTTAGCACTTATTGGAAAACAGAATCGAAAGTCATGCCAACAGCAATTCCTGGATAAATTTGGAGGCCGACATCCGCTGAGCAAGTCCAGCATTTGGGCCTTGTCGAATAAACTAGATACCAAGGGGACTTTATTGGATGACCATGCAGGAGGTCGTCCAAAAATGTCAGAGAAACAATCCAGAACGTGAAGGACCGACTACTGGTGTATTCCAAGAAGTCATTGAACTGACTTTCACAGGAATCAGGGTTGTCCAGAAGAAGCATTTGTCAACGTGCTGTGAAAATAGCGAAGCTTTGTGTGTACCATATCTTTGTGGTCCATGAATTAAAAGAGCCTGACCCAGGGAAAATAATGGCATACTTTCAATGGTTTCAGACATTTCTTCAGGAAAATCTGGGCATTCTGGACTACACTTGGTTCTCGGGTGAGGCGTGGTTTTACCAGTCAGGATATGTTAATTCTCAAAATTCCCGTATTTGGGCAAGTGAAAATCCCAACACCATGCATGAAGAACCCCTTCATTCAGAGAAGATTGGTGTTTGGTGTGGGATGTCCCGGCGGCGCATGATTGGTCCCATCTTCTTGAACAATACAACCATAACAACAGCTGCGTGTATGGAAATCTTCAACAACTTTGTAAATCTATTGGATGACGAGGAACTCTTCAATGGATATTTCCAGCACATCACACACCAGCATGGCCAAAATTCAGTCATGTTTCGGCGACTGCGTCATTTTGAAGGGACTTTGGCTACCACGCTCACCCAATCTAACGCCACCTGAATATTTTTTATGGGGATATCTTAAAGGTAGAGTTTACCAAAACAAACTACAAACCATAGACTCCTTGAAAGCAAACATCACCAAAGAAATTCAGACAATGATAGCGGGCGTACTAGTAAGGACTTTCCAAAATATGATGCGCCGGGTTTAATCCTGTCTGGACGCAAATGGTGGCCACTTCCAGAAAATGTTATGTCATCACAATTCTCACAAAATGAGGTGGGTCTGCTTCAAATTTTGTTGCAATATCTTCATTAGTGTTCAAATTACTAAAGAAATTCCGGGTTCGGTAGTGAGTTGTACACCCTGTATATGTTTAGTATATTATAAGCTAGCTCAACCTAACAAAACCTAGTACTCCATGCACTAATAAAATATTTTTCCTAGATTATTTTGTCCTAAAATAAGTTAATTTATTCACCAACACGTTTATTAGAGCAAAATTACAATTTCCAACTTAAAAGAAATATGTAGGCTCTATCTAGTATACAGTGACACATGAACAGCTAGGTTGTGTTAGTTTTGAATATTGAAAAATAACACATATTCATAACCGTTTTGAACACTAAAATATGCCTATACGACACCCTTTCAAAATGTTTATTTTTGAGATCCCCAGTTGTTTGTTTGAGTTTATCTTGTGTAATTTCATTAGAAGATGTTCAATAAGTTATTAAACTGGATAGTCCAAATCATTTAAGACAATAATTATGGTTTAAAATGTCTAATTTAGTTTTCTAACAAAGAAATAGATGTGGATGGAAATTTGTATGAGAGGTCACAAAACGACGCTTTACAATAGTAGTTCCCAGTTTGGGGGG
>CABFWB010000544.1:130432-141592 GCA_902151455.1 Timema bartmani
ACTTCTGGAGGTGAGCGGTGGTAGGGGGCGTGGAACAATTTGGAAATAACGTTAAAATCCTTTTTAAAAATGTAAGATATATCTTATCTAAATCCCTTTTCCAAACTGATTAATATTATTATTTATTGCGAGTGACGTCAACATGGCTATTTAGTACTTTATTTGTTTATGGTATGCATACATTTCGGGTACAGTTTGTCCCTGTCTCGCAAACAATGAAACGTTGTAGCCTCTTGTTACACTTTATTCTGTCTATTGCTAATACTAGTACTTGTAGCCTAATCATAACTAAATGATTGGGTTTCAATTTAGTGAGCAATTTATTCTCAGGTATATTTAACCTGAACAGGTGCTAAAAGAAATAACAAAAAAATTGTTTTCAAACAGTCCCAAATTATTTTATTTTGCTTGAGTTATGTTAAAATATGTGAAATCTGATCACACACTAGTTTCTTTAGGTCAAGTCAATCTTAGGTGAATGTTAAGATACACAAACATTAAGTTAATTGTGATCCCGGAGTAACACACTGGCTTGTGTACGGAGTGATATAACAATCTCAACCTATTAGATGTATTTCTCTATTGCTACCTTCTGCACTAGTCGTGACTATACAACCTAAAGTGGTGGCATTCTAAGTCGTAGAGTAAAGGCCGGTTATTAAATTACGGGATCCGAATGTGAATCATTTTTGGTATTGGTTTACCTCATGTAGCTATGCCTCACACACACCTCCCTAAACACAGCTTCTGTTCAAATCAAAAGTGCTGCTATCTACACTGATCAAGAGTATGCGACTGCAATAGTAGGCTACTGTATTATACACCAAACCATGCATAGCAGGTTATGCTTTGGTGTCTCCACTGTAACAGTTGTAAGGTGTTTGCAATCAATTTTGTTATTAATTAGGTACTATTGGGTTTGTACCGGTTTATTTTAAAACGCACTTGTTAACATCGAGAAGCGAGCCGGATAATCACGACAATAGTGTACTCTCTTTACATTGGGCTACGCCCTATTAAACAAAGGATTTTAATTGCATTTTTAAAATAGCAAAGTGCTTAAGTAAACATGAGCTATTGTAAGGTGTGACAGTTGTCTAATTTATTTGGAGTATAGCGGCGCTAAAATAGTGTTTATTACCGATTTAAAAAGTAGGATTTTCGTTATTTATTTACCTTTTTATGTGAATTTTAGTTTATAGGTTTGAAGTTTTCAGTTAGATTTTTTTGGCTGCACCGTAGGTATTTATAAAATAGTAACGTAACACAAATATTATTTCTCATTTCTAATCTTGTAGACCCTTAAATTTCTTAGCACATATCACATTACTTTTTCTTTCTCTACGTCTTGGCCGTGTCTGAATAGTCCGTCTAAGGGCCCTTGGGAGCCATGTGCACTTTAAAGTTGCAATGGCGTCGGCTGAAAGGCCGGAAGTGATTTTTAATGCTGTCTGAATTCTCTTAAAGTGTACAATTGCACCCCTTATGGCGCACTTTACTAAGGGGCACATACGACTTGCCCTTTATCGCGCACTTTAGTTAAATTAGCTTTTTATATTGAATGAAAGTAATATATATTTTGTGTAAATGGAATAAAACATTCACATAATGTTAAATAAAACTAGTATGGTTTGTTCTTTGTTTATATACATGAAGTTAAACGGTTAAATTTCTCTATCTAATGTGAAAATCTCGCTCAAAAGGAACTTTATTTACGAGTTAAAAGATCTTCAGTAAAATTTGTTTGAGAATAATACTTTACATATATAAGTAAATTAATTAGGGCAATATATATTTATATAATATACGTATATATTTAACAATTTCTCTACACATGCAAAAATGTTTGACATGCTCTTTGTGGTATCCCTGCGTACATCGCGCTCCTTTTGGCGCGTAGCTTTAATTTCTTTGTTTATTCAGCATTTACTCATTCCGGAGAAATGTTTAAAAACAAGAGATCAACATGTAAATTAAGTAATTTATTTTTGAATTCCTATAGGCCTATGTATTTATCTGGCAATATTTTTACATGCTTTAAAACAACTTGATATTAATGTAAGTTAGGCCTAGTTTGTCAGCTTCCCAAAAATTTTAAAGTTTATAAAACTGGGATAGGATTGACTATTTTTGGCGCACGTTTTCCAAATACGTTTTTTAACAATAACATAATAAAGGGGTTAAATAAATAAAAACCATAGCTTAACCTCATTTTACTTTTGACTACTTTTGATTATAATGCTCTTTTTTATTATGATTATTATTAAATATCATCAACGGTATACAATTGATTTTATTCTTTACAGGGGAAGTAGAACAAATCTTAAGGTTCGTAGAATTAAGGAAGATAAATGATAAATATGAATTTGCGCCTTAAAAAAATGTCACCATTGACAAAACACTATCAAAATTCATTATCGTTGCCATGGAAACGCATGTTTCAGAATTAGCCACCAGATGGCTCTAGCTGTACATTGATGTCCGAAAACTATCATGCACCCTATGTACTTAGGGGCGCCAGAAACTTGTTTTATTAAAGTGCGCAGTAAAGTGCACAAGTGCGTAGGGGACAAACTATTCAGACACGGCCCTTGTGTACTTTAATGCACGTTCTCGAGCACTCGAGATTCGCAGAAATTCAATTCACAGTTTCTTTTTCTTACAAACAAAGAAGAGAAAAATAAGACTTATTACTCCTAGAAGTCGCATCAAAACTAAAAATGCTCTTAGACAGTATACATGTCACTAACATCGAAAGGTTGAATCTAACACAAAGATAGTGTACTTTGTGCACATGTACACAGGTTTAGTCGAATTTTCATAGAAAGCTAACAGCTATTAAGTTATATACTGGAACTGCTTTCACACATCCGTACCTGAAGTAATATGTTCTGTAGCTTTCACTTAAATAACATTAACAAATTTGTCAACTGTTATTTATTTAAACAGCAAATTTTTATTTTATTTTAATTATCTTCAAAAGTGAGCTGTGATCTAATTAACTTCAATCATGTATAAGAAAAGTTAGTCTAGAAGTAATAGCTCTATTGAAAAATATACAACATCCAGTCTCTAAAGTATAATGTTTTAAAATTAAATTAGACTTTAAATGTAGACTAAAACAACATGTATTATTTTAGTAAAATTAAAAATATAAGAATGGCTAAAGCAAATAATTTTTAAAAGAATTTACCCATTTGTGTTTCCCAGCCTTCTTTTGTTTTGAGAAATTTAATTGGCTGGCATGCATTTCAACTGACGTGGTTGTCTGCTGTGTCGTGTAGTGTCAAAACAATACAATCCTATAAAGTATTTATCTTAAAAAGCATTACTATAAACTTTATCCTGCCATGGAAAAAAATACCAAATTTCTTATATATGCCGCGGGAATATTCGTTTGTTATTTTTATTACGGTATTTTACAAGAAAAAATCACAAGGGGCAGTTATGGAGATGGTGAAGATCAAGAAAAATTTACAAGCATGCTTGCCCTGGTATTTTTTCAATGTGTAGTTAATTATATCTATGCCAAAATTATCCTTGCAACAGTCATGAAGCAAGGAGAAGATTCAACTAAAACCTGGTACTATTCTGGTAGTGCGCTTACTTATTTGTTGGCCATGGTGTGCAGCAATATGGCACTTCAATGGGTAAACTACCCAACACAAGTTGTGGGGAAATCCGGAAAACCTATTCCAGTTATGTTATTGGGTGTGCTCTTAGGGAAAAAAAACTACCCTATGAAGAAATACCTTTTTGTTTTAATGATAGTTATTGGTGTAGCATTGTTCATGTACAAGGATGGTAAAACTTCAGGTGATACCGGTGAATCTATAGTTGGGTTTGGAGAATTTCTTCTTATATTATCTCTTACTATGGATGGACTTACAGGGGCCATACAAGAGAGAATGCGCAGCGAACATCAAACCAAATCTGGACACATGATGCTCAATATGAACTTGTGGTCTATACTTTATCTGGGTGTCGCTCTTTTTCTTACCGGCGAAATTTTTGTGTTCTTTAGTTTCGTACAGCGTCATCCAGGTATTATCTGGCAACTTATCACAATTTCAATAGCCAGTGCGTTAGGGCAGTTTTTTATATTCTTGACCGTAAGTGATTTTGGTCCATTGCCTTGTTCGATAGTCACGACGACTCGGAAATTCTTCACCGTGCTTGGTTCTGTTCTTCTGTTTGGTAATAATCTCTTGCCAAGACAGTGGATTGCAACTGTGATTGTTTTCACTGGCTTATTTCTCGATAGTATGTATGGTAAAGGAGTCGACAAGAAAAAATAATGCTTAAACAACCCATAGATAAATTAAATGTAGGTATGCCTTAAATAGGCCTATTTTTTTATAAATTTTTCTACATTGGCGTACAATACTGGAAAGTACATTTTAGTTACAAACCTAAATGGTGTTGCACAATATAGGGTTTAGCCCTACTTCAATAATTTTACAAGAGAATGTTTGTGACATTGATGTATTACCGGTATGTAAGTAGGTTGGCCTATATCAACTACTAAGTCGACTTTACAAATCCTATTTTGATAACACATTTTATTAGCTAAAATTTATTTATTTATTTAAGCATCTTTCAAATCATTGTCGACACAAATGTTTATTTTAGTCTATAATTGTTTTAACATTTTATTAAGAAAAGGTACCTAGGCCTATATGTAGGAACAATATTTAAAATCTATGTTGCTATTCAAATTGTTGATTTATTAAGTAACCTTTTTGATTGATTACCATGTTACTCAAATGCTGGTAAAGTAAAAGCTACCAGTACTTTCATTTTTAAAGTTGTTTACAACCAAAAACACATATTTCTATATTTTATTAGTTTTTTCTGACACAAATTTAGTGATTATGGCCTAGCTAGCACCTCCATTCCTACCAATTACAGGGGGATAGCAGCCATCATATCGAGCATATAACGAATATCAATACTTAATTATTATATTAGGCTAACAAATTAATATGGCTAATCAGTTTTATTTTAAAGTATTTTGGGGTAGAGAACGTTTACACTTTACTTTGAGATATTATATTTTACAAAAAAAAAACCTTGAGCATTATTAATTATGTAAGACACAAAATATTTCGACCACTAAAATAATTTGATTGATTAGTAAAATAATTAGTTAGCCCATTTTCTAATAAATGATTAAAATATCCCCTATCAGATTCACGGACTATATTTTTACAACAAAAAAAAACTCATAGCATTACACAAGAGACAAAAAAAGTAAGCTATTAAAATATTTTGATCGGGTGGTCAAATAGTTCATTAATTTAGACGACGACAAGTGGCTCAATCAGATTCATGGTCTCTTGGCTACTACAGGTACTTCTCGCCACATGAAAACTTTGCCTGCAAATAACTATTCTCTAAATATATTAATCCATCAAATTCTTTGTTTTCATTGAATTTTAATAGACTCAGAAGGTTTTTATTATAAAGACATATGTTTGCTACAGAAAAAAGCAAAATGTTCAAAGCGTGGTTGTTGTAGACTTTCGTGTCTCTCAATTCCTTGTAAAATAGGTGAGTCGAGCAAATACTTTTTAAATTATGAATTAGTCCTAATATATAGGTGGACGGCTGATATTTTGTGTCTAGTATTAATTATAACAGTGTTTATGTAAAATACATTTTTTGAATACTTGTTTTTTACAGAAAGTGTAAAAGTTCTTGACCCATATTTCGTTGTTGCTATTTTGGCCAAATAAAAAAAATGACACCTAAGAAAATGGAGGAAATCAGTTGGCCATTGTATCTCAAATGAAATTTTTATAGACACAAAAACAGTAAATTTTGCCCACATTTATCAATTTTTTGTAACAAACACAACTCTTGAAAATTAAGTGTTCTTTTATCTTGTTTAAAAACATGTTGAACATCTTCTAATGCAACAGGTACTATAATGTAAACTTTCATATTTATTGATCACAACTGAGAACCTCACAAAGAAATACATTAAAATGTGGAAGAACTTGGTTGATATTTTGTGGAATATAAATAATTTTAATCCTATTGAGTAGGCCTAGTGTTTATTAGGCCTACTACAGTTCTTACTCTGCTAGTTTGACCTACCCTCCACACACAACTAATTAAAATTTCGATTACTATTGATATAATAATTAAAGATAAGTGGTAAGATGTGATGCTAAAAAAATATGTTTACAAAAGAAACAATTTAACACCTATTTATAAGAAAAGATGATGTCGTACAACATATAGGATCATGGGTCAACACACAAGCTAGTCATTATTATGTTTATACATTTCTCTTGTGATTTAAGTGAGTTTTGTTTCATTTTTATGATTATTCAATCAAACTTTATTAATCTTGGTACCTATTATTCAATTCATCATCTTCTTAAGTGTGAAATAATATTAATGAAAAAAATATATATATATATCCTTTCGGTTTATATGCTAATAGGACTTTTGAATCCCAAACAAGTATAATTATATCTGAACACGATTTAACTGAGATAAGTCTGACACCTTAGCTCTGTTTGTAGCATGTCTGTCTACCGAACTAAAAGCCTTGCTACAGACTCCGTATCCGTAAGGCGCTTAGTACTCCGTAAGAGATCGACTCCACACTAATAGATTGCACTATATATAGAGTCCATATCCTTTATTCCTTAGTCCTTACCACGCCGTAGAAGTTGACTCAACTTTAACTTGCTAAGAACTAGTCGATACAGACTGCAAAGGACTACCAATCACACCAAAGTAAGCAAGTGCGCGCATCGAAATAAAAGCAGCAATGGCAGCCAAAGGCTCCATTGCTATGGAAACAAATACAAAATTATAAAATAATTTTATTGACTGAGCTATTTCAGAAATATCCTGAATGTTTTATAAAATTATGTTGAGTAGTTACGTATGTTATAATATTATTCTGCTGGGATGACGTCTACTTACGCTTAGGTCTAGAAAATTTCTTTTCGAAGCGTTTTATTGGACGTTGTTTCCAACTTTCTCATTAGTTGGCACGGTCACGTGATTACGGATACGGACTGTATAGATGCGATTTCCAGTTCTAAGGACCATTAAGGACTTAAGGATTATGAGGATGTGGAGCTTACGGAGTCATCAGGGCCTTAAGGGTTCCAGGTTCGGCTCCTGGCATGGCCGAAAATTTTATCATCAATTGGTGAAATTTGGGTTACCCTTTCACAGTGATGAATAAATGGGTGGAGACTGGTTGTTGTGTCCACTTTTCATAGGAAGAGCCTTTTATAAAATACAAACCTATTTGTTTACAGCCAAAATTTATAATATTTTACTATACTATATAGTGTTAGTTTTTAGGTATTGATATTTAGTATTAAAAGTGACAGCTGCATCACATGACCTGATGTATGAATACGTGAAAGTAGAGATAATTAGGTCAAGGTCGTAGCTAGCCAATAATTTCAGGGGGGATTTGGTGGGCACATCCCCCAATTGCCGGAAGCTAGAAAAAATTCTAGATGATAAACAATTCTAGAAGCTATCTGAAGTGTTTTTTATGGCAACAAAGCCCCCTAAATTGTACTTGTATCTTAATTTTGATATTGTTTGAACCATAAATAAAGCCATATATATTTTGTTCATAAAATTTCAGGGGGGGTTTGAACCCCCAAAACCTCCCCCTGGCTACGGCCTTGAATTAGGTTCTTCCTGTGAAAACTAAACTATAGGGCCTACATTATTTCAATTATAAACTTAGTTCGACTTAACTTTAGATAAATCAAAACATGTTAATTCAAGAGAAACAAAAAATACTTATAGGCCCAATATTGACTAAACCATATTAATGTGTGTATTATGACTTATTAAAAATGAGAAAGTAAAAATATATTGTTGGCTTAAGTAGCTTAATCATTTGACTTTAGTTAAAAATTTGACACAAAAAAAAGGTTAATATTCCATCCCTAGATAGTTAACAGGCTGATATTCTGTAATGAATACATAGCTGTGATCTGTTATGTTACAAAGTTTAATTAGATGTTTCTTAAATATTAATCTATTTTAAAAACAGTAAAATTGTTGAATATTTTTGTATTCATTCTAAGTTGAATTATGTGAAGACTGTAAAAATGGTTTGACTACATTTTGATGTTGATAAATTATATTTTATTATTAGTATAAAGATCTTAGTGTAAAATAGTGTAGATTATCAATGCCATATAAAATATATTTGAATAAGCTATGTTATCACTTAAAACTTCCTTTGTAAAACAGTTGGCTGTACTAAAACTGCACAACATTTGCCAAAATTAATGACATTAAAACTGTTTACTATTGTAAGCAACATTACAAACTTATATGCATTTATTTTTGAAAACTGACTACCTACAAGTATTTAAGGGTCTATAACATGTGTGAAAATGTTTCAAAGTGGACCTATATTTCCTATTAAGATAAATTTACTATATATTATACTTATTCCAAAGCTGGTGAAATTATAATAAATAGAATGAATAGTATGACATTTTAATAACTAGATCAGCATTGGATTAGAGAGAGAGAGAGAGCAAAAAAAACCCACATGAGTTGAAATTGATCAGTAGCCCTTAGGGTCAAGCATTTCAAATATCCTTTTATTAACTTTGAATTTAGAACCTTTATATATACATGGTTTCATAAATTTTATAGGTCTGATTTAATATTAAAACCTTTTCTCTTAAGTGATTTGCACCTTACACTTTGGCTGGTATATGATCACTTATTTACTATTGTACTAGGGATAATAAAGGTAAAATTTAGCATAATTAGTGTGGTAACATTTGTGTGGAGGGAGATTGAGGAGTATGTGTATTTCTCGTTTCTAAATATTAGGTTGTATAAGTAAAAATAATTTTATAAATACATGTTCCACATCAGCGGTTTAGGTGTCACTTTCGCAATAGGCTGCACCACCAGTGATACTGAGATTGGGGTCCAAATTACGATCAAGTATACTGGGGGTAATTTTTCTTAAATGGTTTTCCAATCTCCCTTCATGTAAATATGTGAATAGCCCAAGCAGGTAGTGGATGCAGTGCACACAAATAAATAACTTACATATATATTATCAAATACAGTTGATATAAAAATAATTTCTAAATTTCTTTGGCTCTTTTGTATTTAGTCCTCCATTGTAATAATTTGGTTTCAAATCACATAGCGTAGTGGATGAAAACAATAGTCCAAATGGCTTTAGAACTGGAAATTGAAATAATTTAACATTTTTGGACTAACCTATTACTAGAATTCAAATACAAATAAATTCTTTCCTATAAATTTTTTCATGTTTAATAATTACCTCAAATATAAAAAGAGATTTTTCTAAATATATTTTACAAGACCCAGCTAACCTCTAATAATATTTAAGCGTTAAGAAAATAGTTTACATACGGTTAAGGGGGTGTTTACATAATTTTATATATAATTCTAAGTTGTATATTTAAAAACCTAATTTGTGTATTTTGTAATGAATCTATGTATTTATTTTGAATCATTAATTTAAATATAAAATTGCCTATGGCATCATTCCTTCCCTTTATTATTTTTACTGCACTCATAGAAGTCGGCTACTAAATTGACTTATGTAAATAAAAATATTCTGTCCCACATAAGGACTAGGCATACTGCTACTTGTAAAAGTTATTAATATTAGTCAAATGTTTTTCTAATGCTTTAATGAGTAGGTAACATTTCAATTAAAAGTTGGAAGAAATTGTTTTCTTGTTTATTATTCAATTCATTAATGGATTAGTCAAGATTTGTCTTGTTTGATATATGTATTACAGACAGAGTGTGTGTAGCGATGTGGTATCGAAAGAAAAGTATCATTACTGTACTCATTTAAAGTATCTGAAGAAAAATATTTATACCACACTAGTATCAAAAGAAAAGTATCAGTAACAGTAAGTATCGGTATCGAAATTTTAATCTTGGAAAATATTTTTTTAATCAAGTAATAATTTCAGTTTTGCATAGTAATAATTTATTTTTATATTTATTTAAACACTGAACATTATAATGATTTAACCATATTATAGTGTATTTAGGTCTATCGCATCTTTGTTATATGTTAGAACTTGGAAGGTATGATAGATAGTATTGTATAATGGATATTATAAAAGGTTTTACCATACCAACTTTCAAAATGTCTATGAAAATTTAGCTGATTAAGAGTTATTTAATAGCTGAATATGATTAGTAATATATTTTTAAAATCTATTTTGTACCCTTCTTTAACCTTAATAAATATTTAATCCAAGAATGAGCGATAATGACAAAACAGTTGTTTCTTTCGCGATCAGAGTGTGAGTACTAATATCAGTAAAAGTATCGGAGAAAAAGTATTGAGTAAAAAAAATTGATGTTAGTAAAGTATCAATACTTTTTTCACATCCCTAAGTGTGTGTATGTATTTCTATCATACAAGCTAGTGGTATTTATTATAAATTTATTTTTACAAACTTTTATTGAGTGAAATATAATTATATCTAACACAAATGTTATGCATTGTTGGTTTTATAAATAATAAGTCACTTATTATTGTGTTGATTTAATATGCATTTTTAAATTAATATTATTTCAATGCTCAAAAATTGAACCTATGAAAGCACGCTTTGAGCGATAGGGCTAGGTTAAGACATGATTATGTCCTTGATTATTATACCACCTATTGATTATCTGCCCCATTCAATTTATAAATGGGGTGACCTGGTGGTCTAGGGGTAAGGTGTCAGACTTCTGTGCTGGGAGTCCAGGGTTCAATCCTCGGTCCCGGCACAGATTTATCTGATTGCCAAACCCTTCCTTCACCTCTGACAAGATGTGTATTAATTACAACTTGTGAATGTGAGGAATGCCAGGCCTCCACCGTGGTTCGGATTCCACGTTAAACTGTAGGTCCTCCATTACATCTCGCAATCACCCTACCATTACACACTAGCGTAAGTGCGTATAACCCGAATGGGTAGTAAGACGCGGTGATGATGATGATAATAATAATAATAATAATAATTTATAAATGACAAGTAGAGCTTGATAATTCTGGCAAGGATATAAGTACTGTACAGGCTTGTGGCTCTTATCATTAAATACAAAAAAAAAACTAAACTTTAATTATATTATCAGCTAAGTGACAAAATGAGCACA